>LPNX010859796.1:5452-85582 GCA_001517045.1 Pseudotsuga menziesii
TTCGCCGCGTGCAATCGTCTTGGAGTTTCGCCGTCGTGCAGTACAGGTAAGCGCTGTTCTGCATATAGTGTTTCTTTACATATCAATACGCAGGCAAAGTGAAACGAATATATTATAGGGTTTAAAGGATTTAAAATACCTACCAGTTTCGCCCTCCAGAGTCGACCATTAACAAGTCTACCCTTGGCCATCTCTGAGTGTGATATAACTCCACCGTTGAGCCTCACTCAACTCCATGTTACACGAGCAAAGTACATAGAAGAAATATCAATATTGTAATGTNCGTTAGAATAAATAAATTTTTAGATAAATTAGTGCTAATGTATTCAAGATCATAAGAAAAATTAATGGGTGACATACATTCTAAAAAGGGAACAAGAGCCTAATGACGGACACAAGTGGAGTGCAATTGTTGACGCAGGGTTTGCATCTCGAAATATTTGATCCCTCTCGGCGCATGATAGAGCCGGGTAAAGCTGGATCTAAGGCTAGTTAACAGATCTGTCCTGGAATTTCAACAGTCCTCTAATGTGTCTCTATTTCTCAGCCTGTGGGTGTGGTTGTATTCATTCTGTAAATAGCATTTGAGACTATTCATATTTGTTCAAATCAGATCTTAATTCCCAGATCTGATTTTTTCTTCTTGTCGCGCCTATGGAGGAGGAGCTCCACCCTTCATCCAGTTTGAACGTGGATCTACCTTGGCATTTTTTAGCCCGTTGAATCAATTCTGATCTACTCAAAGTGGACGTGGGTTGTTTGCATTCAAAGTGGACGTGGGTTGTTTGCGTTGATGTAGGAATTTTTTATTTTTCTTTCGCATGATTGATCTAACCGCTCTTGTTTTTTTTTCTGAAGGTGTCAAGGCAAAAGGCATAATGTTTAAAAAGAAATATGTCTCTATCAACTGGTTAATGTTTTTTGGAACAATTTTTTTTTAAGTTTTCTCATGAAGATGATGCTCTACCATGGCTTTGAAAGGCGATCTGGGTTCTCTCCTTAATTCTGCATAGGGCGTTCTTCATATTCTATCTTAGATCAATTTTGGCATCATTACCCATTTTCAAATCTGGTAATTGTCGTTAGTCTGGTCCTGGCAATTTATATTGTATGCACCACTATATAGTTTATGTTGATCGACATTGAATTTTTCTCCGTGGTGATAGGCAATGGTTTTTTTGGGTGAAGTCCAAATCCATTTTATTGGGCAGAACGACTTGCTGTAAGGTTCAGATCCTGCCTTTTTTATCTAGTAAGTTATTGATCAAGTAAAGACGTGGATCCTGAGGAGCCCATTCACCATTACAAAATTTTATCAGAACTGTTCGGCCTCTCCATTTCATATTTGCTCAGCGCCTATGAATATTTTGATGCAGGACTCTTGATAAGAGCAGGAAACTTGTTTTCGTTCCAGATAGTGGTTTTTGGGTAGATCTTGTATTCAGAGGGGATCCTATCGTGGATATGTGGGGCATTTTTGTTGTGGCAGTCTGCACCGTGTGAGCCTTCTTGGATATTTACATTGGAGGAGATTTTTTCTTTCTTATAGGTTTTCTAAATTCGGATCTCTACCCATAGTCAGAGCACTCAACTTTTTTGTGTGTGCGTTGTTTAGTTTTGTGGCCAGTGCTGTCGCTTCTATTGCTAACAACAGTGGGAAAAATATGGAGATGCAAAGCAAGAGATCCACTGCAACATTTGAGAAGATTCAAGCCCCTAAAGTCGAGGATGATTCGAAGCTTGAATATTATGAGCGTAGCTTGATGGATGGAAAGTTAAATTCCAGGGATGTCAATCCGTCTATGTTTTCTTTGTGTTTTAAGGAAGGATGACGAATTAGAGCCGTGTCTAGAAGCCGGGGAAAGGAGGAAACTATGAGCAGGATTTGTGCTCATAGTCTCTAAAATCACTGCCATATTTACCAGCGCAAATCTTGAGAGCCCCCCCCTACTGTTTGTACTTCAACAACAGTTCCAAAAAACAATTCAACAACAGTTCCAAAGAACAATTGGGCAAAGAAAAGGAGTGCAATAAGCACCCGGCAGCTCAGCAATTTGATTCCACTGTTCATCCAACTGTTGCTGTGCGTCACAGCCTTAGCATTAATTGCTGCTCTGTGGAGTGTTTATTGCTCTTCCAGAAAAAAGACCAGAATAGCATTAATTGCTGCACTGTGGGGTGCTTATTGCTCTTCCAAAGATCTGTGGAGTGTTTATTGCTCTTCCAGATAAAAAAGACCAGAATAGCATTAATTGCTGCATGCTGCACTGTGGGGTGCTTATTGCTCTTCCAAAAAAAGACTAAAAAAACATGCAAACACAAAAATGAACATAGCAGTTAAATACTAGGTAGACGTGTCGAAATTTAATTGGATAGATGGATGACCAAAAAAGAGTACACGTGTTTTCAAACCGAACCAGGGAAAAAAACGCCTATCCGCGTAACAAGGACCAAATGCATAGATTTAGAGCACATTCTATGAAAACCTTTGACATAAATCCCTTCAAATAAAGATTAAAAAGAAATGACATATCATGGGATCACCGATCAGAATTTGCTCAGCCTTGACATCCTCTGCTAACAGATTCCCCATCACTTAAACACCCTGCTGGTCTACACATGGATATTTTATGATGTCTCGTCAGTGATCCCAAAGCTTTGGAGTGTTAGGAAGAATCTTAAGAGAAACGTGAGTAATGCCAAAGCTTTGGAGTGTTAGGAAGAATCTTAAGAAAAAGGAGAGAAAACACATTGTTGAATTATTTAATAAATATTAAAATAATATAAATGAAATGTCTTCATATTATACTTCTTGTTGTTAGTTTGTTGTTTTTTGTTTGTATTTACTTAATGTCTCATTCAAAGGGATCCCATAAATTTGTAAACTACCAAACTACCAACAATGGGCTAAAACATATGTTGCCATTAGTTTCTTGAATGTGGGAATGTTGGGAATGTCGGTACGATGTATGTCTAGAGCTTTTCTTCAAATTTGGACGGGTTGGAAATGGTAATAAAAATATTAAAATATTAAAAAAATATTAGAACTAATTTTTATATATATTGATATATATAATATAAATATTGATTTGTAGTTAAGTATAACTAAAACTAAACATGTATAGGGATAAATTACACTACTATATGCATATTGTTGTATGCAGCCGCTGCTGCTATATTCAGACATAAATTAAATACACTTATGATGTAATGGAAATTTCCTCTCCTATAAAAGAAAACGTTTCTTTTTCCAGAGTTTTAATTAGCCCAGGATTGTCTAAGCAGATGATTTGTTGATGATTTCTATCAAGAACCACATTTCAAGATGAAGCAATTCAAAGTGAAGATCATTGCAAGGACATGAAGTTGTTTCCCAAATCGAGGGGAACTAAATGAAGTGACTATATAAAAAACTCCAGTATAGAACTGAATTAGATAAGAAGACTAAAATAGTCAGTTGCAGCTATTGGGACATACGATTAACAATAGAAATGGATTAGGAGAAAATAAAATGATAAAATGCAGTCCTTGTATCTTTAGACATCAGAAATGGAAAAATTAATAATCCCATTGTTTCACATTTGAAAAAAAGGGCAAGTCAAGATATGGTAGGTGGCAGAACTGAGAAAATTAAGCCATCCCTGAAACAAAAACATATTACTATCCACCAAGAAAATGAACTTGAGTTGATAACTAAATTTACTATAAATAAATTCAACATTTCTTATACATATTGATTGTCAGAAAATAGTTTGTTAATTAATAAAGAGTAATATTATATGTGCTTGTCTACTCTAGCATTTTGTAGTTGGTGTACCTTGTTGTCGCACGCCCAAATGATGCCTATGGACATTCTTATGTCACTGTGGTCGACCCAAAATCTCAGCCGACCACTCAACCCTCTAACAATTAGTGCTAACAGAATAAGATACCGCTACTCTCAATCCTAATTCCCGTGTGTTGATTAAACGCATACGTGGTCTATTTATAACATTAAATTAGGGTTATGGATTTTAGATTCTTTTGCCAACGAGAATTTGCAGGATTTTTTAGTGCCATAAAGCAATTTTTTGAGGCCCGCGAGCTGGGGATCATGTAGTTGTTTCCCTTCGACGAGGAGCTATAGGTCGTTCTTGTAGCTTCAGGGAACGTGCTGAAGTCCCTACCTATTGAAACAACTCATTTGGAGTTCCCACATTCCCATATTTTTCAATAAAAGTTTCCTAAACATTCCTAAGTTCCAGAAATTGTTCCAAGTGAATTAGGAAAGTTTCATACCGGTTCCCACGTTCCTTGGAACACAAGAACCTCTGGAATGGATTTCGTAAAAGGCAAGAATCGTTCCCGTGCAACAAAGGCTAAAACACATGATATAAATGGTCTTCCTTAAAGATGAATATTAAAGGATCGAGAGATATTTCTATGCAACAATATAGACCCGAGTATAAACAACAATAATTTTGTGAATTTAATTCAAAAAAAGTTTTTTAATAGAAGTATAAATTTTAAGTGTTGAAATTGATTTTTTATAAGTGTTATCTATGATTTATACAATCAAATTAATGATGTCAACTAATTATGGGTGATTTCATTTGAATTTGAGTCGTTTGATTTCCCCAAGCTAAATCATTAAAATAAATCATTAATTAATTTTTAATGATGTTGGTTTCTAATTGGGGATGGATCTCGTGGTATCAACTTAGAAACTTGAATCATAAATCAAGATTTCAAATTAGTAAATATTTCTGTATAGGTAATGTCTTATAAACCCTATGTAATATAACACAACTAAATCCCCAAATAATTGGATAGAGTTGAATTCTAAAGATAGGCTTTACATATGCTTGAAGCATTAATTCATGAGACTACTATTTAGCCTATTAATAAAGGAGGGATGAATAGAGTTTAATTCTAAAAATATGCTTTGACATATTCTTGGAGCATTAATTCATGAAACAAAAATATTGTTGGCTACTATTTGTTCTATCAATAAAGGAGGTAGGTCATTCGTTAATTGTTTTGGAGTTCATTGATAAACTAGCAGAAGTTAACTTTAGTTGGTCTAAGTTCAACTCTTGTTTTGATGATTTCCCTTATCTTATCTACTGGGAATCCTAAAAGAAACCCAATAATTAGATAATCCATGTAGAAAATAAAAGGTGGTAGAACACTAGCCTAATGTGAACCACCCAATGTCAAGAGTAGAACACTAGACCCCCTTTTCTCTAGGAACCTACAAAAAGTACAACACATGTCCAACATTCTCCCATTTGTTGTATTATGTGAAACGAGGAGGAAAAGGCAGGCATGAAATCAACTATGAAGGGTAATAATGCCCATTGATTTTTCACACCAATAGAACTTTTTAGTACTAACAAACTTTGTCAATGAATTTGCAACAATATTCATGGTATCAACCTTCTCCAACAATACTATTATGTTTAACCATGTCTCGAACGGAATGATATTATACATCAATATGATTTTCCTTGGAATGGTGAGCAATGTTCTTTTCCATAAAAAATGCACTTGAGCTACCACAACCTATTTTCACTACCTTCTGAACAAAACCAATATATCAATATATGAACACAATATTTGATACCATATGAATTCCTTGCTTCCAGGAGTGGTTGTCATGTATTCATCTTATATATTTGATAATGCAACTATACCTTGCCTCTTACTCAACCAATTGATTTCTCCACCAAATAAGTTAAAAACATAACCACCTGTAGATCTTATGCGGTCAATATCTGTAGCTCGGTCTGCATCAATGAAGAGGCAATTTAATTATCATGTTAAAGATACCTTCCCCAAATGGTTGTGCATATTATGACCTTATCCCTGGTCTAAATTACAGATTTTGTGTGCTATATGGATAAGACATCATTGTTATTGTGTGGCTGAGAATCATCCCCCACAACTTAGAGGTTGTTAAATATCTTGAAACTAAGAACCCAAATAAGCATAACAATAATCCTAAGGGTATAACTAGAAATGAGAGGAGGTTTGTTATGTTCAATGGTGGAGTTGGAAGGGAACAACTAGCATGTCTTGCTATTACATGGTAGTGTTGCAATTTTGATATGATCTCATTGAATTTCATGACTTGTTGTGGGATGGTATCTTCAATAGTGATGGGGAAACATGGTTGGTGAGAGGAATATTAAATTTTTAGAGTTCATCAAAATGACACTAAGAAATTCCAGGGCTAGGTGGGTTACCCATTCCATCAAGGGCCAACTGTGGCCTATCTTGAGATAGACTGAAGAACTACATAGAGCTGTTGATTTGTAGGAAATTTTGCTTAGAATCACATTTGATAATATCTGTGGCCTATCATTTGAGAATATTTAGAGACACTGGCTTCAAGTCTTCATCTTAACCCCTTTTCCACTACATTTCACAATGCCATTGAGGATACACTACAACATTTTATATTTCTTGAAGTGATCTAGAGGTTTAATACTTGTCTAATATTATTACATTGAGGAGATTTGATTTGTATATTCAATATAAAGGATCCAGAGGAGAAGATCAACTAAAAAATTCTCAACAACAACAACCACAAGATGATTTGTTTTCAAGGTTTGAGAAGAAGAAGGATAGATATACCAAGTCCTACTTGGATACATTCCTGCAAAATGTAGCTCATAATTTCATTCTCATAGGAAGCGAAACTTAATCCATGGCCATGAGTTGATTTTTTTAGTTGATAATTCAAAATACGTAGGTTGAATACAAAGTCATAGGGGAAATTTATAAGGTCTTGACGAAGATCAAGGTTAAAGATCCTTCAAAGTGGATCGAGGAGCCCTTAGTGTTTGAAGAGGTTTATGAATTGGTTTACCTAAAGTATATGTTAAGTGATATTGAGGCTCTATTTGTTTGTTTAATGGGACTTCAAATATGTTCTTAAGGATGACACCTTACTTGATGGCACATTTGTACCTAGGGGACTACTATAACCTATTCAATATATTCAATTGGAAGGATGCAATCCATATGGGGGGTGACTGCTTAGAGTTCAATCTTGAGAGGTTGATACAAAATTGGAGGTTTGAACCTCCTCAGGATTCATAAAATTTTGTTGCATTCATTAAAGGACCTCAAAGTTTCATCGGTGAGGACTTATCCTATTTTCATATGAAACCTATAGTTGCAAGAATTCTACTACACCATTGAATTTCATTGGTATTGGGTACTATAGTTGAGAAAAAAATGTCACTCACTTTGTTTTTTGGAACCAAGGAATATTTATACTTTCTAGAGGATCTCATCTAATTATGGAACTCCCATTTATAGTACAGTAACTTCAAATATCATACGTTTACTATCCTAAAGGGTCCATTGCCTAGCTAGCATAGAAACGATAGAATGAATCTACATGTTTATATTTTGTGTGGATGTCATGGGATCTTACATTCAATGTAGCATCCCCGACCACCTATGGTGTCTTTTGGGGCAACAGGAGAGTTCTTGGAATGACCAAACCAAATGTTTCTTTCCTTATTACAACTTTGATACACTACCCTTTGATCGAAATGGTCATTAGAGTAACATTTCATATGATCAAGCTCACTGTAATCACTATATTCATCGTCATCATGGTCATCATTAATAACCGAATGATTTATGTCCCAAAAAAATGGCCTAATACCCAATACATATTCATTCTATTCCAAACCTCAAAATGATGGGTATATCCTATGCATAGGTTAAATTTTTAATCTACATGGTCTATGTAGTAGTATGGAACCTTAGGCATAACAATGAGTCCTCGAAACAATTTTTAACGATTACATCAAAGTCATTATCATCACCATCATCATTGGCATATTCATTTTCATATAATCATCATCATCATCATCATATAATAATCTTCGTCATGATTATCATGCCGTCATTATCATCAATGTCATCATCATCATCATCATCATCATCATCATCATCCATGCCATTCTGATTCTGATTCTCATTGTCATCATCATTGTCATTTTCACTATCATTGTCATCTTAATCATCATTTCCATTATTAACATTATCATCCCCATCATCATTATCATTTTGATCATCATCATAAAATCACATCATAGCCATTCTCATCATATTCATCATCATCATCATCATCATCATTGTCAAAGTCATCATCATTGTCATCATGGCTTATGTAGTAGTATGGAACCTTGGGCATAACCATGCATCCTCAAAGCAATTGTTAAGATTACATCATTGTCATTATAAGCATCATCACCATTATCATCATCGTCGTCATATAATTATCATTATTGTTGTCATTTAGTCACATTTTCATCATCATCATAATTCTCATCATCAACATCAACATTGTCATTGTCATTGTCATAATTGGCATCTTCATTGTCATCGCCATCAATGTATTCATCATCACATAATCATATCATCATAATTATCACCACCACCACCATCATTGTCATTATGTGTTTCATTTTCATCGTCGTTGCCATTGCCATTGTTATCATCATCACCTTCACTGTCATCATTTTCATCATAATCAACGTCAGCATTTCCATTATAATTTTCATTGTAATTGTCAAAATAATTGTCATATTCATCATCATCATGATTAACACAATCATCATTATCATCATCATTTCCATCATTATCGTCATCATTAGGCTAGTCATTGTTGTCATAATATTCATATAATCACATCATTTTTGTCATCATTGTCATCATCATCATCATCATGGGCATCATTATCATCATCATTAATGACATCATCATCGTTGTTGTCATCATTCATATCATTGTTGATGATAATGACCTAGATGACAATGATGACCTAAATGACAATGACAAAGAATGATTATGATGATCGAAATGGTGGCAGTTTAAGAATTGGAAATATTCACCAAGGCCATCAGCATTGTAATCATCATCATCATATTGTCATTGTCATCATAACCATAATCGTTTTCATCATCATCATTGTCATTATTATCATAACCATCATCGTTTTCATCATCACCATTATCATTTCCATCATAACCATCATCGTTGTCGCCATCATCATACTCATTATTCATGTCATCATTATCATCTTCGCCATCATCATGGTTATTGACATTGTCATCAGCTATTCATAATTACCTTTGGCATAAGAAATATCATCAACCCAAAAGATGTGATTAGTGGAAAAGGGTCATGGAGGACACATACAATCTATGTGTGATAAATCACAACTCTATTTTGGAAGACTATCAACATCATCATCATTGTCATTGTCATCATCACCATCCTCATTATCATCATCATCATGGTCATTTCCATCGTCACCATCATCATCATTCATTTCATTGCCATCGTCAACATTGTCATTGTCAATATCATCACCATCATTTTTTTGTTGTCATCGTCATCATTGTCATTATTTTCATCATCATCAACATCATTATCATCATCATCATTATCATTATGAATATCATCATCATTATCCTCATTATTTTCTTCGACCTCCAGGCACAAAACTGGATGCAAAACTAGACATATAATTGGATGGAAAAGTGGATGAAAACTTGGACTCAAAAGAGGATGCCAAAGTGGAAGCATTAGTGGGTACAAAAGAAGGTGTAGAATGGGGTGAAACAAAAGTGGACACAAAACTGGATTCAAGAGTGGATGCAAAAAAAGAATAAATTGTGGAGGAAAAACAAGATTAAAAAAGGGATGCAACCATGGCTGCAAAAGTGGATGCAAAATTGGATGTGAAAGTCGATGCACTACTAGATGTGAAACGAGACGCAACACCCGATGCAAAACCTGTCACAAAAGTGGATGAAATAAAGGATGCACAAGGGATGCAATAATCGATGTAAACCTAGATGTAAAAAAGGATGCAAATATGGATGCCAAAGTTGAATCAAAAGCGGGTACAAAAGTAGGAACAAAAATGGATGCAAATTAGGGTACAACAAAAGTGGATGCAAAATTGGTCGCAATAGCATATGTAAAAAATGACACAAACATGGACGCAAAATTAGATTAAAAAAATGACACAAATATGGGTGAAAAAGTTGATGGAAAAGTGGATGCATAAGTGGATCATGCAAAATTGGATGCAATAAAAGTAGATGTAAAACTAGACGCAAAACAATACATAAAACCCGACGCAACAGGGGATATTGAAAAAAGAGATGCAAAAAAAAAAAGCATAATAGGATGCAAAGGAGGATGTAAAAAAGGATGCAATAGTCCATGCAAACATGGGCACAAAAGTGGAGGAAAAAATGGAAGCAAATAGGGGCACAACAAGAGTATATGGAAAAACTAGGCACAAAATTAGGCGCAAAACTAGGTGCAAAACTTGGCGCTAGATTAGGTGCAAAATTCAACACTAAACCTAGCACACTTTGCATCGCTTTTAGCACCATATTTAGCAATAGGACACAAAAAATGCCTAAAATAGTGTTGACCTGAGAAATTGCACCAACTTGGCCAAGGAAATGAAGAAAAATACAGTAAAAATGGGTCTAGTTGCAAAAAAGGAAGCAAAAGGGGACGCTAATCATAGGGTTTTGTTGTAGTGTCTCATTAATTTAACCTGTCCCATTACATCTAAAAATAGGCACTATAGACCCAATTTACAATCATGCTTTATTTCCAAAAAGTATATTATTATTATAACTAATTGTTTACCAAAAATAGGCCGAACTCCTTGTCTCAACTTGCTTTATCCTCTTTTGTCGTGGCTTCTTCGGTTGCGATATTTGCTCGTCTTGCAACCGAAATCTTCATCTTTCTGAACAAGATTCTGGTTATCTTTTCTTGTCTTTTCCTAGGGCCAACAAGCCCCCAACACTCACTCATGGCTCGTTTTGAGCCACATTAGCATGAAATTTCTATTGGTGCGATTTTGCTATGAAAATATTGAAATATTTTCACGATCTATTATACTTCTTGTCGCATCTCTTCCTATACTTTTCTCATTTGGTCAACAAGTTTAGAATGGATATTTTCCCAAGTTGTTACTTCTATCATGCCCAAAACTTGTTGTGCCTTTTCATGAATAGGTTGAATGATACCTATAACCTTTTCTGCTTATGCCTGTAGCTCTGTGACATGAACTGTTCTTTGTTTTTGTTGTGTCCACAATTTAGCTGCTTGTTGTTGTAATCTATTAAGATCAACAACCTTGGTCATATTTTCCACTGTTGGCATATTCTTCAATTCATTCTTCAATTTATTAAATTCTTCTTCAGTGGTATGCAGCTGCTCTATAACATATTCTATCTATGTGTCATGTATCAAGGATTCCCATGATTGAGAAATCTACTCAACTTATTTGGCACAAAGTTCCTCTACCTCCTCAATATTTTGTATTGGAATGAATCCTTCTTCTGCCTATCACGTATTTAAGAGATGGACAATATATTTGTAGTGATCATCAAAAATCTTGAATGAAAATAATTGTGCATCAGGAATACTATCATCGATATTACCACATGTTTCAAGGAATTTTGCAACTGATGCAGACACCGCTTGTTCCTTTACCCTGCATGATACAAGCATAGAACAAAAAAACACAGGAGCATATCCTTTCCCTAGACAGTTAATTTACTCAACATAAAACCACTCTCATACCTCAAATATGAATGCTTTTAGTCCTTTTTCCAATGTTCAACATGCAATCTTTTGTACCTGCAAAGAAAGATCAAAAGACAAAACAACTAGATGAGAGAAACCTGATAATTTAAAAATCTATGCTAGTGATCAAGGAATCTAACAATATTTAATTGATATTGACACAAATTAAGTATAGGAAAGGGAAACACTTTTGTATTAATGAATAAAGAAGGTAAAGCTACAACCAAAGCCTTGATGTTTCTAGCTTTGTCTCCCACAATGGACTTACAACACTTCTCACTCACAAAAAGCTCTTCGCACATAGACCCACTCAAACTTGCCTCTAAACCAGATCTCAATCCAACAACATAAGGGTTCTTTGTTTGGCCTCCCCTCACTTAATCCATGAAGGATTCATTTATAGGCAAAATGAGATGAGATTCACTTAGAAAATGGATAGGAGTTGATCCCAACAGGTGAGGAAGGCGAATGCCACCTCTCCCTATCTAGTAGGAACCAAATCCACGGATGCTTTCATACAAAAGCTTCTAGAATCTTATTTTTTCATGTTTTAAGTCCACCAATGCTTTTGGCTCACAGGGAAAGTGCATCGAAGACACCTAATGTCAAGAGACAAAAGGTGTCAACGCTCTTTTCTCAACTGGATAGTGCACTGACGATACTCTGTCATAACTTAGTAAAAGCGTCGGTCTCCCTAAGGATGGAAAAAAGTTACCATAGGAATCTCTGAATAGGCTCTCTGAAGGGTAATCAGACAACAATGGATTTTTTAGGTGCAACAGAATTCCCCCGAAAGTATGAAGCTAGAAGGATGTGATAGGTAAAATACTTTGCTAGACATCAATCCAATATTAGAGGTAGTAAGAGATGAGTTCAAAACTGTCATAAGACCAGTAACTGAATTGTTTGACTCAATCATGGTTGTATACCAATACACTGCAAATCCATGAAGATGCCCATGTCATGGCTACCAAAAAGACACTGTAGATCCATGATAAATGACATAGAGAGTGGAACATGGCTACAGAACATACAAAGTAGATCCATATTATCTGAACCCAACACTGGACATAGACACCAAACATACAATGTGGATCCGTGTCATGACTCTAGATAATCTTCCATCACAACCTAAGGATAGGAAATTATGCTGATGAAGCCTAACTGCTCAGGGTCTTCATTCCAATCCCCAACTAATACAATTCTAGCCATGTGAATAGATGTCTTGACGTTGAACATGGAAGAAACCACTTGATTACCAGTCATTGATGTATATTGTTAACAAGTGTAAGGGGAATCACCATTAATATCAATGATCCCCAAGGTATCTCAGTACATTCTCCCAAGTGTTAATAGATGTTTTGAAGTGGAACACTTGATAGAATCTTTCAATCAGAGGTCATTGATGAAAACCTGATGTTGAAAGTGAGGAAACCTGCCATTAAGGAATATAGGATTCAAGGTACTTGACTAGGTTTCTAAATCTAGTTCCTGGATTATGTGCTGAAGTTGACAGGAATAGACTTGTCGAAGGAGGCCATAATGTTTCCCCCATCATCGACATGAAACATGGAACAAAAGTTGATTTTGAAGTGATGAGACAACCATGAAACTGACTCAGACATGACCAATTTTGTAGGAAGGCACAGTTACTAACGACTTGAATTTTGTAAGAGACATCCTTTGAACAATTTTTGGCACGACAAATGACTTGGAAACATTGACTTGACGAGACAAAAACTAGGTGTAATGCAGGGAATATGACAATGCATTCTTTGAATTGACTCAAAGGAGTCAGGTAACTCACGAAAGTGGATCGACTCAGAGACAAGCTAAATACCCAACTGTTCAAAAGTGAAAATGTAGACAGGTGCCATGTTCAAAATGGACAATGAGCTGCCATTAATACAAATGCAAAAATATTCCCCTTTCCCTTAATTTCCCCATCACGAAGGATGAGTGCCTCTTTTCGTTTTTATGAGTTCAAAGAGGGTAACAAACACTCATTGTAGCTCATTAAGCGATGAGTCCATTATCACATGTTTTACGAACTTGAGAAAGGAGGGGTTCGTTCCCATAAAGGGTCCTTCACCATTTTATTTTATGAGTTCGATGAAAGTGAACTCAATATCGTTCATGTTTGGAGAGTCTGAACGAAGACACAAGGAGATTCCAAAAGGTCCTTTTTTGTCAGATTTAGTCCCTAAGTCCCGAAAAAGTATAAAATAATGCCTCAGAGAAATATTCTGGATGATATCAACCAGAGTGTTCCTTTTTCATAAATAGGCCTAATTGGTCTGAAAAAGGAGATAATCTACCACCGACTAGTCGATCATTCTGATACTTTTACAAGCGTGAACGTAACAAGTTCGCTTGGAAATCTTTTTGTGTTTTTAAGGAGACTGAAAAGAGATTAAATATAACTCCGTAACAGGTTCTCTTTTTCATAAGCCATTTTTTAGGAGTCTGAAAAAGCAAGAAAGGTGGAGTCGACACTCTTTTACTAGGTTTTAACGAGCATGTGAAAAGTGTAAAAAATGGTCGATACTTTTTCAATTTTACCCTAAGTATGAAAAAGACAAAAAGAACTTAAAACACAGCCATGAGCCTTATGAATTTGACGTGGAAATATTGAAAACCATATAAGAATCAACTTCATTATAAAACTATAGGGAACCAATGACAAAACCCATAATATTAAAGTAATTTGATTTTAATAATAAAAGTAAAAAAAGTCAAAATTACTATAAATAGGAACAAAATGGAAAAATTCTTACCATTTGTGTTTTACCATTTAGAGAAGGTGAAGTTGGTGCAAAAGGAGCTAATATGCATTTGTTGATTCCAGGAGATATAGTCCACCATTCCTCGAGCCGTTTAGAGCGGGTAAGATTCAAAACCTTTGCCTTCGCATTCACAGTGGCATTTTTTTTTGTTTTTGACTAGTTTTCGGTGTTTTTTGGGTGTTTTCCATATGGAACTGCGCGCTAAAGGTGATGCCTTTTTCTTTGTCAGGTTAGGTGCCGACGCTTTGTTGCACTGGGACATAGGTTCTGAAGGCGCTATGTACACAACCAACAAAGGCGCTTGGAACCAGTGCTTTGCTTTGCTGGGACATAGGTGCCGAAGGTGCTCTATCCACAAGTAACAAAGGTGTCGAGCACTTTGTCCACATGGGGAAAAGGCGCCGTAGCTAGGGAAAAACAGAAAACACCATCTTCAACCATCAAATTTTAATTTTTAATGCTTCCTTCAACCTTGATGTGTGTCTAATGTGGGTTTACAAGATTTTTGCAGGAGCAAAATAATTCACATC
Source organism: Pseudotsuga menziesii (assembly GCA_001517045.1). Lineage (NCBI taxonomy): Eukaryota > Viridiplantae > Streptophyta > Pinopsida > Pinales > Pinaceae > Pseudotsuga > Pseudotsuga menziesii. Next base: position 20,397 of record LPNX010859796.1, read on the forward strand.
ATGGTAATTTGGAAGGAACACGAGCACGAAATAGATGACTTCCAAGAAATTAATGACCCACCCACTATGGCTGCTCTTCGACACTGTAGGTTGCTCAAGTATTTTTGAGTGCCCGGGATGAAGGCCTATATACGCCTTCTAGGGTACATCATTGGTATGTGGGACCCATACCAACAAAATTTCGTGGTTGGACCCACACACTAACCATTGAAAAAGATGACATATAATTTCTAATCGATTTATTCTACAGAGGGAGACAAGTGGTTCTATTTGGCCCACAGGGTGGTGATTTCACACTAGATGATCTGATTGATAGGTATTGTTCGTTGGGGTCAGTTTCCCAAGGGGGAAAAATCCCTATCAAACGGATAGTGGACCGACCTTTGAGGACAATGATTTACACTATTGGGAAGGTCGCAGGGACCAAATCAACCCATTTGACCACCAGGGCACATATGTTGTACACCATAGAATGTATGGAACCCACGATTTTCAACTGGTATGAAGGTATGCTGGTCAGCTTAAAAGACCAGTTGAACAAGTGCAGACAAGGAAAACTTAAGAATTTTGGCTATGGGGTAGTGATAATATCTTCCTTCCTAGAGAGGGTGCCCCTAATGAGGCTGTGGGTAGCTGTGATCAGGCTAGATGCTGAGGATCCTAGGATGCTCAGATGGGTATATGTCATGGCCCATCACGGTGGTGGAGGTTCCAAGGTTGTTTATGGATTAGTCTTATTTCACTGGTTGTGAAACTAGTTATTGATGATAGAAGACTATGCTTATGAGGGAGAATATTTCTGTGAGGACTCAGAATTTCCATTTGCTAGAGGGAGAGGAGTGGGACCATCAAGGTAAGAAATATGCTATGGTTCATGTTTTTAATTTTTTCAATTTGTATTTGATTTTTTTATCATGTAATGCCGAGATATGTGAAAATGATTTGTGCATACATTGGACCATCTCGTCCAACTAGAGCATCTCCTATTGAGATACGAGTAGCATTTAGAGATATGGTGATCCGCCGCAATGAGGCAAACGAGGAGCTTGGGGAGATAGAGGAGAACCTGCAGAGCTTGACTATAGGGATCCCCGATGTCTCTATTGATGACTTACTGAGATGATACCAGCATCATATCGTGGGAGTTTCAGGACGCTTTGCTAGGCTACTCCATAGAGTGCCTCAATTCATTATGTGCACCACCGCGAGGATTAGTCCATAGAGGATTCTAATTTTTGTATATGTATTTACACTAAAAGCTTCGAGGCTTCAGTTTTTTCCCCATATATATATATGTTTTAAAACTATGACAGTTCTAAACTTTGGGTGATCCGAAAGATTGATGCTTCAGCACATTTTGTATCTCAGCTTTATGTTTTTATATATATACATGAAAATTTTTATCTACATATGTGTGTGCAAAAATGTGATGTGTGAATGTATTCCTACTTATGAATTCAAATGCATGATTTTATATTATAATGAACTTAACTATAAGCAATATACCAATCTAGGACAAAATTTTCCAGGGAATCAGCCACAACATTCAAATGTCTCGGAATATGTTGATACTTAGCTTTATCAAAAGACCTTTCTAAGAGCCTAACCCTTCGGAACGTAGGAAGAAGTAGGGGGTTCCAGATGGTGTAGACTCGTTTCAGCTGATGGAAAACTAATTCTGAGTCTAGGTAAACCCTAATCTCCCTTACATCATTAACTAGGTATTCCGCCAACAATCCAATAACCGCATGATACTCTATGAGATTGTTGGTGGAGGGACCCAAACAAACACCCCCTGAACTCACTAGATCACTTGTAGGAGAGTACAGTACCCAAGCTTCTGATGTAAGATTCAACGTGTAACGATTAGCACCATCCGTGAAATCAGTAAAAGTGGTCATATGTCCATTAAACATAGGAATTACATAAGTAGGGTTTGAAAAACACATCAAATATCACACAAAAACCACACTTTTTAAATCAAGACACCCAACAATCTGTAAACAATATTTACAAAGAGGCTATGCTAGATGACCTAGGCATAGTATATTTTGAGGTAGATTCCATTGCGAGGCTCACCCAAGGGTGTCCCATCATAGTCCACTAACTCATATGCACCTTTTTTGAAAACACGACTGATAATGTACGACCCATGCCACATAGATTCTAGTTTCCCTACCCCTAGTTTATCGTGTTTCCGGTCATAAGTCAAGGTGAGATCTCCCTCATTAAATGAGCACGGTTTAACAGATATTTCATATTGATATTTCATTCATCGCTTGTGTGCCTCATTTGCTAAGGCAGCGCCATGATGAGTTTTGTCAAGCTTATTCCAATACATAAACCGTTCTTCTTCTATAGTGGTGTTAGGAAAAAGTTACAATGAACTTTAGAGAAGGAATTTCACATTCTATCAGGAGAGTAGTCTCTAGTCTATACACCAATTGAAATGGTGTGAAACTAGTGGAATTTTTTACAGTAGTCCTATGGGCCCAAAGTGCAGAAAATAGTTGCAAATGCCAATTAGATTTGACCTTCCCTTCCATCCACTGAAGCATGGTTTTTAAAACTTTGTTAATAACATCAACCTAACCATTGGCCCATGGGTAGTAAGGCATAGAGTCATTATTTTGAAACCCTAACTTTGTACTCAGTTTTTGCATCATCTTATTCTAGAAATGTGACCATTATCGGTCACGATGGCCCTAGGAATCCTGAATTTAGCAATGAAATGGTTAAAAGGGAACAAAGTAGTTGTATTTCCATCTTTGACATATGTGGGAATAGCCTTAGCCCATTTATTAAAGTATTCCACAACCACAATAATGTAGCCATGCCCCTCGACTGAGGTAGGTCTACACTGAACGGAGTCTATGCCCCATTTTGCAAAAGGACCAACTGCTATGATGGGATGAAGCAAAGCTGGATGGGCGCACTTCTTAGGGGTAAACAATTGATAGGGAAGACATTTCTTGACAGCTTCAATACAATCTTTGAAAATCAAATTCCAAAAATATCCTACGCACAAAATCTTTTAGGCAGTAGCCAACCCAGAGAGGTGACTGCCACAAGCTCCAGAGTGGAAATCATTTAAGACGATTTCAGCTTCTTCATGGGTAAGACAATGTTGTAATATAGAATCAATGCCATGACAGTATAAGGTATCATTTAAAATGAGGTAATACTTAGCTTCGTGGCGGATTTGATGACGCTCATCGCAAGTGGCATTAGGTTGATATTGTTGAGTCTAGAGATAGAGGATAAAGTATCCATACCATGGATCAGTCCTGCTAATGAGAAACAAAAATTCATTAGGTAATGAATCGATAGGCTCTTTTTCCTCAGTAACACAGGGAAGGTCACACATGAGCTCAACAAAAACAAGCGAATTCTTAGAAGTGGTTTTAGCAAATTCCAACTCAAACTCCTGGAGAATAACAATCCAACATGATTATTTCCCCCCAAGTACCTGACGGGTCAAGAAATAGTACAGAAGGTTGGAATCGACATAGACAGTAGTTGTGCAGAGCAATATGTAGTGATGAAACTTCTGGACTGCAATGATCGTGGCCAGAGCAAGTTTCTCCACATTCGATTACCAGGTTTCAGAGTCTAGAATACTCTTACTAGCATAGTAAATCACATGTTCTTGGATGTGTCCATACGTTTGAACTAGGACCATACCAATAGTTGACAGGGATACAACCACATATAGGGACTAATCCCTTTTATAATTAGGTGGTTGTGACACAAGTGCATGCGTAAGAACATGTTTAAGATTGTTAAACGCATGTTTAAGATTGTTAAACGCATGCTGCGCTAAGTCATCCCAAACAAAAGGGGTATCCCTTTTTAACAATTGCATGAAACCGTGTGTCATTTTCACGTAGTTGCAAATGAAACAACGTAAAAAATTTTCCCTCCCTTGCAAAATTTGGAGTTCTGTTACATTAGTGGGAGTGGGTAGAGGCAGGGTGGCTTTAATATTCAAAGGGTCAATACAGATACCATCCTTAGACACAATGAAACCAAGCAGTCAACCAGGTTCGACATAGAAAACACATTTGTGTGGGTTCAAACGAATCTTGAATTGGTGACATATAAGCAAAATAGATCTCAGATGATCAACGTGGTGACCCCACTGCTTTGAATGGGCAGGAAGGTCATCAAGATAGGGTTCTACAATGTGTTTGATATCATGAAAAGCATATGACATGGCAAGTTGAAATTTAAATCCAACATTTTTCAAGCCAAACAGGAGTTTTCGGTAGGCAAAGGTCCCCCATGGGCATATAAAATCCATCTTATGTTGATATCAAGGGATAATTTCAATCTGATTATAGCTGAAGAAGCCATCCATGAATGAAAATATGACACTCCCAACATAGTTATCGATAATTTGATCGATGCATGGGGTAGAGAAATTGTCTTTTTGGCAAGCCCAATTCAAGTCCTAGAAATCGATACAAACCCGATTAGTGCCTTGTTTTTTGTGCACATGAACTATATTGGACACCCATTCAGTCAATGGCACAGGGTAAATGAAACTAGTCCTAAGAATTTTTTCAACTTCCTCCTTAATGGCTGCTGCTTTTCTTAGATGTACCTGGCATTTTTTTTATAAACTGGCTTGGCACCAGGGTAGGTTTTAATCTCATGAACAACAATGGAGGGATCAATCCTTAACATATCTTCATAATTCCAAGAAAATACATCTCTAAATTCCTTGATTAAGGCCGTATAATACTGAACCTCTGAAGGTGACAAATTTTATCCTATCTAAATATTCTCTGAAACACTAGGTTTCACTGATATATCCACCGAAATGGTTTTGGTAATATTACATAAATTACCTTTATATTCAACACCACGAATGAGGGTCGGGGACTGAGGGTCTGTCACTATATCATAGGAAACCATGGATGTAAATTGCTCTTCTACCACATGGCAAGGGGGAAGTAAAGAAGATCTATGGTGATGATATTTCCAACAAATCTTTTCTAGGAACATAACTTCCATGATGGATTCATCATAGGGGAGTATATGCGAAAGATAATCTAGAGACGGGGAGGATTTTCTATCCAATATGGTAAGTGGTATGAATCAAAGGCCATGAACAAATGATCGTTGATGGTGGGGTCACTGGTGGTTTGGATGACATTGTATACTTCTTTAAAAGAACTAAGTGATGTTGATTCAACAATGGATTTTCCTTTGTCTATGATAGAGGTAGAAATCATATTTATGGATGCGGAATGTGAAACAAGAGGAGGATTTGATAATGGGAAGATTACCATAAGATAAGAGTCTTTAATAAGGACTAATACAATATTCTGATATTGGGGGGTAGTTTAAAGTGGAACGTTGTTCACATTATTCAAAATAGAATTTGGTGAAATGAAATCTATCTGATCTATCGTAACAATTCTTCCTTGGAATGGGAAGTGGGAAATCCAATAAACCGACGAAGTGACAACTTGCATAGCATAGAAGCAGTTGCGACCTAGGAGTAGGTTGTAATCCAAAGGAGCATCAACAAATTTGACATGAATGGAAACTAATTCCCCCCCCAATTCAATCTGGAGAGTAGGAAGTAATCCATATGGTTGAAATCCGCGACCATCAAAGGCCTTTAGTGTAGTAGGTGAATGATTAATTTCAGGAGAACCAATGGCTCTCCAACAAGACAGAGACATGACTGAAGTAGAGTATTCATCGTCCAATATGGTATGATGGATGTTCTTTCCAGTAACTTTTATGGACAACTGGAAATCCAACTGATGTGAGAGCCTAGTTTTAAAGTCATCCAGCTTGAAAGCAATGATGTTACTTTTAGGGTCCATAGCTCCAAGTGTTGTTAGAATTTTTTTGTTGTTGTGTGGGAAAAGTTTGGAGTACCTCTAGAGCTGACATAGTGCAGGGTTCCTATTCCAAATATTCTACTATATTATAGTATTTGGTAGCACATGCGTTGGGATTAAAAATGGACTTACGAAGTGTACTCTTGGGTGGGCGGAAAATTGCATCACGTATAGGTTTATCGATCTGAATACCATTACTTGGAGGGGTGGAAGCTGAAGGTTTATCAAATGGAACCTCATCAATTTTGTTTTCTAGAGGGGATTCATAACTATTTGCTCAAGTATTCAAGTTTATCGTCTCACTTGACATCAGTTTTACTTCATCAATGGATGAAGAAGGCCCATGCAAGGATTGTTGATCAATCAATTGTTGTTGGGAGGGGAAAGGGTCTATAAGAACTACCAGGGTAGGTGAACTTTTCAAAAAATTGTTAACTTCCTCTCGACGAGGACACTATTTGGTGAAATGATCACCTCCAAAAATTAGGAAGGGGTACTTTACCTTTCTCTTATTTTTAAAATCGACATGAGGATTTTGTGGTCTATTACCTTCCTATTGATTTTTGAATTTTTTTGATTTGTTTCTACCTTTCTTCTTCCCTCCCAAAGATTCAGGAGATTGAACCGCATTTACTTCGGAGGAAGCAACAGGAGGGGGTACAGTTTTGGGTGGTGGTGCTAGTTGACTTACTAATGCGGCAGGTTGATTTTTCTTTTTGTTAGATTTCGCCATCGTTTGAGTTTGAACTGAACCAAGAATGCGATATGCAGGTGGTTTAGTTGCAGTTCTTGAAGGATCTGATGTTGGACGAGGAGCATAAACCAAGTCTAGGTATTGATCACGACTAATAGCCTGCTAATTGTTAATATTTTTTATGGTTATATCATATATTATAACATTTAGCATCATAACAACATAACCATAAGAAAAATATCACTGAAAGATAGACAAGCACAGCCACACAAAAGAACACAAAGATTTATTCTGGGAAACCCTCATGGGGAAGAAAACCCAACAAAAATTCCTTTGTATAAGATATATAAAAGAAAACAAAAAATAGTTGTTCTCCTCCTTCTGTTCTATCTCCCTCTCTCTCTCCTATGCGCTACACAAGTGAGTGAGTGTGTGTTCAAATAAGAATCACAAATCCTCTATTTATACATATGTGTCAATTGACTTTTGCATTGGACAATTCGGTGCCAATAAACTATCTAGGCCGAATTCACCTAGGAATACTCAAAAAAAATATATTATATTATTTATTAGGGTACTAAAGACTCAACACAAGGCTTTACCTCATGACTCTATGATGACCAAATACAATAGTAACACCCCGTGAGAGGAATAATAAAATATCCCTTGGGTTGCATCAGTAAAATACATTTAGAATATCCTTTGAAGTTGCAATATTTCAACACTCCCCCTTAACGAGAAAGTTATTCTACTAACAACATCATCACAGACTATAGGAGAACATAGAGACAATTAAAAGAGTACATCGAGGTAATACATCTATATGTCACAACAATTTTTCACAATCAGTAACTGGAACAATTACTCTTCATCTTTTGCATCACATGATCACTTGATCCTTTTGCAGCAACGCTTTGATCTTTTGATCCTTCATAGCAGCACTTCTATCTTATGACCTTTGTAGTAGTAGTTTGATCTTTTGATCCTTTGCAGCAGCACTTCGATCTTTCAATCCTTTGCATCAACACTTCAATCTTCTCGATCCTTTGCAGTAGAACTTCGATCTTCTCAATCCTTTGTAGCAGCACTTCAATCTTATCGATCCATTGCAGTAGCACTTTGATCTTCTCAATCCTTTGCACTAGAACTGGGATCTTCTCAATCCTTTACAACATCACCTCGATCTTCTCAATCCTTTGGAAAAGCACTTCGATCTTCTTGATCCTTTGCAGCAGCACTTTGATATTCTACAACAGCCTTCAGATCTTCTCGATCCCTTGTAGCGGCACTTCGATCCTCTCGATCCTTTTACAGCAACACTTCGATCCTTTCGATCCTTTGTGGCAGCACTTTGAGCCTTCTTGATCCTTTTTAGATGCACTTCGATCTACTCGACCCTTCGCTACTATACTTTGATCTACTTGATCCTTCACCACCATGCTACCTGCAGTACACATGATCTATTTGCGGGATGATCAATCACTATCACTTTAGGAAATAAGTCCAAGGATGATGCAATCCTCCATTAGCATGATCCATGAAATCGATTAGCTGAATCATCTACAACTAAATGTTGATCTTGACCGCACCCAGTGCTGTCCATAGCATCCGTGAGGACTCATCATAGCCCATATACACCACACAGGTTAGGACCACTCACAAGTGAGTTTTATACTACCGTATCTACACTCACGTGTAGGTATACTCTACCGTGTAAAAGTATTATCTGCAGAGCAGATATTGATCGCATACACAATGTCAGCCCATCGTAGAACATCCATACCACACAGGTTAGGACCACTCCCAAGTGAGTGTTATACTACATCATCCATGAGGACTCATCATAGAGCATCCATACCACATAGGTTAGGACCACTTCCAAGCGAGTTTTATTCTATGACATCTACATATGAATGTAGGCATACTCTCCATACAAGAGTATCATTTGTAGAGAAGATCTTGACTGCATACAATACTTCAGTCCTGTCATCCGTGAGGACTCATCGTAGAGAATCCATACCACTAAGGTTAGGACCACTCATGAGTGAGTGTTATTCTACGGTATCCACAACCGAATGTGGGTACTCTCCATATGAAAGTAACATCTATAGGGCCATCCTTAGCTAGTAAGGACCACTCTCATGAAAAAATTGTTATACCTACCATCATCAAAGGAGGATACTATCGTCCATAGGTGAATGTGGGTACTCTCCATGCAAGATTAATATCTACAGTGCCATCCTTACCTAGTAAGGACCACTCTCATGAACAAAGTGTTATACTTGCCATCCTCAATAGAGGATAATTTTGTCCACAAATAAATGTCATACCTTCTCAGCATCTTCAGGCATACTTGGCCTCTTTCATGCTGGAGCATCATTGCCATCCCATCATCAATGTCAGTCTCATCATCACTCCCCATTTTCTAGGAGGATCCATATTATCAACCTGCTCCCCCTTTATCCGAGGAGGGTTCATAGTCTTGACATGTTCTTCATTTTTGAGGATAGCCCATATCTTCGACTTGTTCTTCCTTTCTGAAGAAAGTCCATATCTTCGACTTGTTCTTCCTTTTTGAAGAAAGTACATATCTTAGACTTGTTCTTCCTTTCTGAAGAAAGTACATATCTTCAACTTGTTCTTCCTTTTTCGAAGAAAGTCCATATCTTCAACTTGTTCTTCCTTTTTCGAAGAGATCCCATATCTTTGACTTATTTATCCTTTTCGAGAAGGGTTGATATAACCATTGTTCCTCCTTGTGAGGAAAGTCTGTAGTATCATCATCAGTGTTCCTCCTTGTGAGGAAAGTCTGTAGTATCATCATCAGTGTTCCTCCTTGTGAGGATAGTCTTCAGTATCAACATCATTGTTCCTCCTTGCGAGGAAAGTCTTTACGAACTACACCAAGCTTGTCATGGAAACTTGGTCTCTACATCAGCAACTTGCTCATCGGTACTCACATACTGGAGTTTTATGTCTCCCTTTGGTACCATATTCCATAGGATTATTTGTCATCTTTATGCAAATATGGTTGTCACAAAAAAAAACTATGGTATCCATGTCAAATAGTCCTGAAACCATCTTTTCGATGCCATATGGCTTCCAAAATAGCAGAGCAAGTTGCAATGTAGTTTGCTTTAGTTGTACTGAGAGCAACACTAGACTAAACCACGAGATCATGGAGGGTCCTAGACAATAACATCCACCTGAGGTGCTCTTTCTGTCTATGGTATTTCCTACCCAATTTGAATCCATATATCCATATCAGTTATAGTCATGTTCTCTACCATAGTAAATTCCCAAGTTTGTCATACCTTTAAGGTACCTCATCATGCTTTGCAACTATCAGGTGAACACATCTAGGGTTACCTAGATACTAACTCAAGGTGTTCACAACAAAGCATATATCTGAACTTGTGTTCATTAGATACATCAATGAATCAATAATCTATTTGTATTGAGTCATATCCACTAGCCCTCTCTCTGAGTGAGTCCTTTAGCCACAAATATTTCCTTCCATCAACAACATGTTTTATCTTGTAGATCCACTTGGAAAATACCACACTCTTGTTTTCTGGTTTGGGTACTATATCCCAAACATCATTATGGAATTCCTCCATCATTGCATCTCTCATGAGTTCATTCTGTTAGTTCATCGACATATCCTAGTCTTATGTATTCAACCTTGAAGGTTGGAACCCACTTTACTCTTGGTAAATTCTTGGTCCATCTGGAAGTTGTCCATCCTGTCATACCATGTCGAACTTAGAGATATTCTGTAGCCACTCCCCATGAAGTGAAGCATCATCCTCCCTTTGCATTATGTACTCTATGTATCGAAACATTCTATATTGGAGTGATAGGTAGCATCCTCTTCTACCATGTATCTATCTCAGGTTACTAGATACCAAGATCCCTTTATCTTGAACTTTGTCAAAAATTTCCTCTTGCACCCATCTGTGAGCTTGTTGTCTTCTATAAGTTTCCATCTTCAACCTTGTAGTAAAGATTAAGATATTCATCACTCTAGGTGATCTGTCAAGATCCTGGATGTGCTTTTCTATGGGTGCCTTCTGAGCTTGAACAAAGCATATTCTGTACAGGTGGTTCTTTTCTCGATATATACTTCTACTGAAGAAGTGTGTCTGTTCAATAGCGTATGCCATGCCATAGTCTATTCTTTCTAAGACAAACCACAAACCTTGATTTTTACACTTGTTCTTGTAGATCCATATGGAAGACACTATGGAATTTTTTCAGGTCTCAGAACTATATCGTAGACATCATTCCCCATGATCAACTATTACTCTTTGATAATAGCTTCTTCCATAGCCAGAAGGGTTAGCATCAATGATTTCACCCAATTGTGTTACACAACTAGAGTGTGTCCAAGGCCTCTTACTTTGGTTTGGAAGTCCCACCATACTTTTCTTCATCTTGAGTTATCTCTCGTACCCAAGGTGGTATTCATCTCTCAAGGTGGATCTATCACTTTCTGAAGCTCTTTCTTTTGTCACGGTGTCTTTGACCCTGGGAGCTTCAAGTTCATGTTTATTGGAGTGAATATTTAATTGTCATCACTTGTTCTTTAGAACAAGTCTCATCTTCCTTTTCTTGTAGGCGGTTGTACAGGACCTTTCGTACAAGTCAAATGTACCATTTGCATGGTTAGAACCATTTCATATAACATATGCATATGACAAATCCTTATGCATCATGCAACTTTTTAGCCAATACAACATTCATCCATATCTCACAGAAAATTTCTAGATTCATTCTAGCTCTACCATGATATCATTGAGATTGTTCACTAATCCAATATGTTAGCAAAGAGGTTTCATTCTAGATAAGTAGCAATGGAGAGTTGTATAGCACCATGGGCTTGTTGTAGACACAACAGATCCCATGTTCTGGATAAAAACATGGGAGCCCCAATTTTATATGCTAAGGTAATGTTTTAAGTTCCTCAGTCATTTTTAGGGATTCCCCATTGTAAATTCATTGTGGTTTATATGCCTTTATCATAATTCGATTTAGTTAACAAATTTTGAAAATTCATGCACTTTTGGTGTGTTTTTTTGAATTTTGGGAAGAACTAAATTTTCCAAAAAACTAAGTCGGGAAGAACTAAATTTTCCAAAAAAATAAGTCTTTTGGGTTGTGGGAGCTTGGTTTTTATATTTCCAACTTTTCATTCCTGAAGCCCGAAACCCAAAAATCAAGATGCAGAGTGCAGAAACAATTTTTATAATTGCATTTTGTCATCTCGAAACTCGAAACCCGAAATTTTTGGATTGCGGATTTCAGGAAGAAGTTTGAATTAAGTGTGGTGTGGTAAGTTCCTGAAACCCAAACCCTAAATTTTGGGATGCGTATTTTGGGAAGGTTAATAAAATTAAATCTTGCAACTTGATCCTACATCCTACAATATTTAATCTCCATCATTTATTTCTTTAAATCCTACACTCTAAATTGAACCCGCAGAAAATCTATAAATAGACATGTTCTTTGCATTTTCTTTACTATTTTTTGTTTTCAAAAATTACACTATTGTCTGAGTTTTCCTGCGATTTTTTACCAGAGATCATTTTTACAGCTTTAGTTGATTCAGGTTGGTTTTTTTTTTTTTTTGGTCAGTTTTATGGTTTTTTTTTTGTTGTTACTTTGCTTTTTAAATTTTTCTTGATTNGAGTTTTCAATCTCCCAGAATGTCACGAATTACTCACTACAAGAGCGCACATAAAGACATGTTGACCAAGGACCCAAACTTCAACACCTTCTTAGACACCAGTGGTAGAATTACTAAGATTTATCAAATTGAATGGCCCAAAGTCTACTCAATCTTTGACAATGATGACCTCTCTGATATTCAAAATGACTAGTCGGCTTACCAGAAAATTAGGGATTCTGGGATACATGCTATTGCTGCCATGCCTGCTATAATCCCCTACACTAACATAGTTAAATGGATTGTGGACCACACAAACCCTAAATACCGGTCTTTTAATTATAGCACAGGTTCACAGTTAGCCACCTTCCGTCCCTAGGTCTTTACTAGAGCTTATGCTCTTAAACCAGTTGTGCAACCTATTAATGTTGAGTTTGCCCAAAATTCCAAGACCAGGTACAATTTTGATGAAATGTTGAAATATTGGATGAACGAACCTAGCAAATTTTCGCAAAAAGCTGTTAACCTATACCTAGTCGCATGGTTTAGGGAACCTTATTCCTTGTTGGAAGCCATGTTATGCAGACTTTATGGTCTTACCAATTGTTTTGTCTTTAAAGTTGAATGGGACCCAGTCGCCCATCATGTTCTGAAAATTGGTGAATCTTTCTCATGGGAATCAATCTTGTCGCTAGAGCTCAAAATAGCTATCCAGGATTACCAGAAAGCTACTACTCGAAAGAAGCCAAATTTCTTCCTTTCGGCCTTTATAATTGATGTATTATTCATTGAGTTCCAATATCACAATTTGGGATGGAAATGGACTGTTATCAGAACCTCCAATACTTATTTATTATTCAACACTGTGGGATTCTAATTATGCAGCTATATTTTATGAAATCTGTGAACATTTATTTGGCATCATTTATTTTTCAATATTCAAACAAGAAGGTCCTGCGTTTTCAGCCGAGACTAGAACTTTCATTTCCACAATGGGTGATTGGTATGTCAGCAAGTCATTTTCATACATCCTAATTTGGGGTAGAAATATTGTCCATATGTTTCCCAAGAAAGTTCCTAACAGGTTGGTCATTGAGGAGGTTTCTTTCCAGACTGTAACTGATGGTGTCTAGAAGAAACTAGTTGGTCCTAAAAAGAAAGGATGGCCTAAATTCCCTTTGGACCTTGGGCCATTGGTTGTTCTAACTTGAAATCGGGCTACCGTGTTGGGTGATCAGGTAGCTTCATTGAAACTTTGTTTTGCTAGCAAAAGGAAACATGACCCTAAAGGGTTTCTTAGTGCCCATTTCAAGAAACACCATGTCAAGATTGATTATGTTCATGAGGAAATCCCTGATGATTCTATTTATTAGGGAATGAAAACTTTTTCTGAAGTATTGGCTAGAGCTAAGGGCAAGGATGAAACAAAACATTGTTTTACAATATCAACAAGAGATTAAAACTAGGGTTTCAGTTTACAGGACAATGGAGCTGAACATAATGGAAAAGGTAAGAAAAGCTAAAGAAGGTAAAAAAGCTCACAAAGTAGAAGGTCCATCAGTGATAACTTATCCAGGTGGAGGTAGAGGTAAAATCCATATGGAATATATTCCATAGGTTTTCATTGCTCAACAATTAAAAGCTATATTGCAGACTTCTCAGCAATCAAAGAAGAAATTAGCCCAGATGACTTCTGTATTGGATACTCAAGTAGCTACAGTTGCTAATCCTGTTGCTGACATTTAGGTAACTACTGCAATTACTGAGGTATGTGATGAAAACGTAAAAGCCGAGGTTAATCCATTTAAGAAACATAAAATTCAGATAATAGCTACTCAAACCCCTACTATAGACTTGAGTTATTGTAATACTGAAGAGGAGGTGATTACCCCTGTTCCTGTGCTTGAAGAAGTAGATGACTATTTGCAAGCATTTACATATTTTTTCAATGGTAATGGTATGAAAGGTTCTATCCCCGTTCCGAATATTTCACTATATCAACTTCTAAATCTAATTCTTCAACTTCAACGTTGCTCCTATCATCCATCCAGACTCTCTTTACTTTTCCTGCTGGAGAAATCCCATTGCCTTATTATCTCAACTCTATCATACTTTAACCTTTACATCTGCCCCTATCATACCTATCTCAGTCCAACCTCCCATATTTCAATATACTCTTGCAGAGACCCAGTACTTGAAAATTACTCTGCAATTACCCTCATTTACCCTTTCATCATCATCAATACATGAGAAAATTTTGGTGCCTTCATCATCACTTCGATATGATAACGCTCACATTCCATCTCTTGAAACTTCCATCCCAGTCCTTTCTTCAACCTCTGAAACAACACTTGATCAAAACACCTCTTTTCCATTACCTACTTCTCATATTACTATGTTTATACCCACTTCCACCATAACTCAAATGTCTTCATTGGTCTCAATAATGGATGGGACTACATCAGTTACTGAGTCAGTGGCTGATTTTGATGAAGACATTGTAGTCCCTCTTGGTGATTATTTCTACATTAAATCATTCAAGGCAGTGCTTAGAAGAGGAAAGAAGAGAAGAAGAGATCAAGGTGGTGTTGAAGCTAATAATATAATATGGACACAATAGTATGGTGATCCTCAGATAGATGTTGTTGATACAGCTATAGATTTGGGTGCATTCACAAGTGGTAATCTTGATGCAGTTAACACATTGAACAGGGAGTTTTATAGAAGAAAGGAATAAATAAGGAATCTTCAAGAAGAGTTGGATAGGACTAGAAAGGAGCATGATGCTTATGTTTCTGATCTTAAAAAGGTATCTAAAAATAGGTTGAATGAATTACAACTGAATAATACTTCTCTCCAAGATGAACATACTACAAATGCCACTATTACAAGAAGGATAGCTACACTTGAAAAACAATGTGAAGATGCAACTACAAGTGCAACTTCCTCTGCTTTTTCTAGGTTTTCTCAATAGGAGTTTAAGTATTTGGCTATCTAGGTAAATCAAGAGCATCATGAGTTGATAGCTGAAATGTTTAGGAATCTGGATGATATTTTTGAGACTCATGTTAGTTTTGGAAATATTTCTGTCACTCTTGAGGAGAAACAACTAAAAGACAACAAGCTTCTAAGGCTTATGATGATATTCTCGATTGACAAAGGTATATGAAGGATAGACTAGAGAATATCACTATCCTTATCAGTTTTCAACTGAAGAAAATCATAACTATTTTGAGTGCTTGGATTAATTTGAATGAGATGATTGAAGATACCATTCAGAAGGCGTAGACTATTTGTGGGAGAAGGTGGTATGCTATTGATAATATTATAGAAATATTGCACTTTCCTAACATGGACCTCATTGAAAATGCTTGTCCGCCAAAGCTAATGATTGAACATGTTGAACGCCGGTGCGACGAATCCAAAGAGAAAATTCAGGGTCTTGACCATATCAACATTGAAGACGTGGATCAGTTAGTAAGACAACATTTTGCAGTTGAAGGAAAGATCCACATTTTTATTCGTATTTGGCACAAGTTGTTTAAGAACGAGATTGAAAATTTTAAATGTAATGTCCAACTCAGGTTTGAAACAACAAATTATCCAAACATAGATGAATTGTTGGATATTTGGGATAGGTGGAGAGAATTTCTTGGTTATTAGTTTTTAATGGATATTCCAATCCCAGTTTCTTGGGGATATATTCTTTTGTAACTATTATTTAAAGGGGAAGTTTCTCATGTAATAAGGGATTCGAGGGGGAGGAGAAAATAAGCAAAAGAGGCTGGAGAAACTCTGATTAATAGGACTTGTAATTTGTTACAAACTTTCAGTAATACAATGAAGTTAGTCTCTTAGATCCTCTTTGTTTATTGATCAATTTTCCTTTATAATATTGATTTTTCTTACTTCAAATCGCTTATCAAACACCGTTAATATTCTGTAATTCATAAGTACATTTATCTATAGTTTTGATTTATCTTTGTTCATGATCTATGTATGATTAAAATTTTAAAAGATTTTATTCAATTGCAACTTTTATCTATTTCTGCAAATGATTCATAGACAATTATAATCTATGTTAATTTTTCAATTAACATATTAATCACAGGTCAATATTGAATGTTTCTAAATATTTAACTTACCATCAGTTAATTTTGATTTATTGATAGTAATTTGAGTTCAAAAGTAATTAAATATCTTTCACATTTATGTTAAATTGATGAACATACTTATCTATTTTCCATATCAGGTTAACCTGTACATCAAACGATATCCTTCTTAAGGAAATTCTAGCTCAATTTAGATTTCGTTTCTAAGTAGATTGTTTTAGACTTAAGACACTTTTCTTCCTTCTATAGGAAGACAGATCCTTCCAAGATAAAAAATCATCGAATCAAAGAGTGCCAATGGAGGCCGGATATCCATGGGTGTTAACCACATCAAACAACTTGAGGATAGGGTAATACTTGCATAGGATTGTGTGAAGCCTTTGGATAGGTTTTAATTCTCTATCGTGAGCCTTGGAACACATTCCAGCAACCAACTTACCCAAGCATTCAACAAATGGCACTAGAAGAAGGGCCTAAACTAAATCATGCCTAAACAGAATATAGAAAATCCCCCTCCAACAAGAGATCCATTTGTTACCTGTAGTCACACACAAGTGTATTCATCCTTTGAACAACTCGTACAAGATTTAGCCACCATCCCTACTACTCCTGTTAATGAACAAAGAACTTTGGGGCTAGGTACGTCCTTGTATCACCTACTTTAGGGCCCATTATAGTCGAAAAATTGTTGAAAGGTAATTCTGATAACATTTCCCATATTCGACAGAGGTTTGCTGAGGGGCTTCTTTAGACCAACAATCCCAAAACCAATAGTCAAGGAAACCATAATCTAGACAAGCGAAACACAGAAGAAGGTAACAATTCTTCTAGTTCTACATCGACCCCTAGATTAAATCTTGACTCGTTATTATAGAACAAAACACTCCTCAATGCAACATATTAATGGGTGGGCCTCCACCTTCTTCTTCATCCTCCTCAGATGAGTCATCGGATTCAGAATCTTCTAGATCATCAGAAGATGAAATCCCAATGGTCGACGAACGACCAAATAGGACTTGGTTAGATGGAGATGCCGTGTCTATCTTGGGTGATCAACATAGATTGCCTAAGAATCCCAAAAAGTGTCTTCTGAAGTATAACCCTGATGATAAGGTCCTAGTGGAAGACCACATTAAAACCTTTATGTAGGAAATTAGACTAAAAAATGTGATATACGAAGATGTAGTCTGTAGGTTATTCCCTTATACTTTTGAGGGTAAATATTCCACGTGGTATTTCGCTTTGGAAGCCGTATCTATCCCATCAGGGGATGTATTCCCAGAACACTTTACTCAAAAATTTGGGGATGACAAGACCCAAAAATATTTAGTTATAGAACTTTTCTCTATGAAGACCAAAGGGAGAGAAAGGGTTAAAGACTACAACTAGAGGTTTTCATATCTTAAAAACAGAATTTCTGCAACTATTCTCCCTATTGAAGAAATGTTGGTGGCATATTACATTAAGGGTCTTCCACCTCAAATAGATATGTGGGTTAAAAGGGCTAAAAAATAAACTCTGCAGGAGGCTTTCTGTGAAGCCACCTAAGTAGAGAAGGATATGCTTTTCTTGAAAGAAAATCCTGACACATCAGCTAAGAAGGCATCCACCTCCCATAGAAGAATTGACTGACATGAAGAAGTTTCTCCAAAAAATGTCAAATGAGATGGTTGATTTAAAGAAAAATACTAATGAAAATAAAACTAATAACAAGGGATTTGCAAGGCCACCCTTAAGGAGAGCTAATAAACCTCCCCAAAATCCACCACCTCCTAATCAAAGTGAAGGATTCACCTCGGAAGAAATATTCTCTGTTTTGAAAGCCCTGGCCTCAGGAACACAGGATGCCTCTCAGTCCTCTGATGGTCGAATAATACCAGAATCACAACCACCACAAGAAGAAGAAGAAGACCAATAGGTCAGTGCTATAATGTTCTTTTCTAAAAAAGAAGAAGAAGAACCTGAAACAGTCTTCAATTTACAAGATACTCATAACACTAGATCCAAAGGGCCACCCTCTCAGAAACAACCACCTTCAACATCAGTTCCCAATAAAGGTAAAGTTTCCCCACAAAGGGATACTGTCATTACTGAACCTGAATACAATTTGGCTAAAGATTCAAAAAGAGTCAAAGTGTTGGAGGAGATAGTCAGTTAGTCAACTAGACTAGTCAATTGACTAATCGGAGATTAGGTCGGCCTCCAAAGGTCATGTCAGTTGACCAAACCGACAAGTAGTTACTCATAACCGTTTTGTAATCATATATAATAGGCTGTTGAGCTAGTTAAGAACTTGGTTTAGTTTTTATATATGTATGGACCCTCATGTGATTCTATAATATAATCTGTTATTCTACTATCTATTCTTGTCTCTTGTCTCTGTATGTTTATATGATTCTTTATGTGTATTATTGGTAACCTTATGTGATCTGTGAGATTACAACATTGGTTCCATTGCTGGTAGTACATATACGGATGACATGACCATATGTAAATGATATTAGAGCAAGAGATTAAGAATTGGTGGGAGTGTAAGATCGCAAATTACTTGCAGAATTACACGAGAAGAAACAGATTGACCATTGCTCAGGCAAAGGAGAAATTCTTCACCGAAACCCATGAGAAATTTGTAGAATTGATGCCGCAGTCATTGAAAAAAATATTAGATGAAGCCAGAAGTGATCAAATACCAAGAAGTACTTAAGAAACTGATCCGAGGAAGAAAAAACCCATTAGAGTGGTTTGAGAAAATTGCAGACAAATTCTGTCAAGAACAAGTAGTAGAGGAAAGAGTTTTAGTCGAAAGTATTGAAAAAATATTCTATATTGACTTTATTGAGCAATTTATTTGTTCACTACTGACCCTATTGTTCAAATTTCTAATCAACAGAGGAGTAGGGCACATATTTGAACCTCATCTATCACTCATCGAACCGCCTGCAAACACTAACTAGGTAGAAAATTAGAAGGCATGGGAAAGATTTATTGCAAAAAGGGAGTGGGAGTATTTCCTGAACAAATAGACAGAACTATCCGGGCTTACTAAAGAGTCAAGTAGGCCATGGGGGGGTTGTTGGTAATGTGTCGGGGACATAGTAGAAGGATTCTAGTCAGATTGAGAAAATACCACCACCAGCAATGAAAAGTCGACCAAAGAAGGAAATTGAGCGAACAATGACTCATAAAGGTGCATCAGACCTACAAAAGATAGAAAGGGAGAAGAGGTAGAAAATAAGGGAGGAGATACAAGAGAGATCTATAGTGCTCCAAATAAGAATGGTATATATGGTGACAGAGCATGAAGAAAATCTACCGAAGTCGGGTCATGACCGACAGGAAGAAGGCATAGATGAAGAGGCATTGCGAATGGAAGAATATTTGTGGATAGAGCAGCAAGAAGCTCTCCAACCAGAAATACCCTAGGAGGTAAGACCTCTGTCTCTGAAAAATTTGAGTACCTGAACGCAGGCCATTGTCGAGGAGGAATTAAGACTAAGAGCTGGTGAATTCGATATATGGAGCCGACTAGACGACGAAGTAAATGATGTAAATCATTTATTGATCCGTCGACCAGAGGAAGGAAATTGGGTTACACTTCAGGTGTACCCTTCCAACCGAAGCATTCATTTACTCTACCCTGGACATGAAGGAGTACCCCCCCTGCCAAACACATCTTTACAAAACAACGAATTATCGAATTCACAGGCACACCAGTGCAGTTGGACATCGATAGAAGAAGATGAACCTGATCGACAAGTTGTCAAAACAGAACCAACAACCAAAAAATCTAACAAAAACAAAAGCTCCGTTGAGACAAACTGTGAACATAAAGATACACCAAATATCCCACTACCCCCCCACCACCACCTCCTGAAGGAGAATCCGACGCTGACATGGGCCACGATTTAGCACACATCCCCCTTTATGAGGGTGACAAAGATCCCAGGTGACATTGGTTTGTTAGTAAATTGACATGGGAGTCCAATCAAGTTACAAACGAAGATAGACAAATGGTGCAGTTTGCAGGTGTGCTGCAAAAAAGAGCATTAACTTGGTATATGACTTATACCAAAAGAACACATAATGAAACTAAAGCAGATATCAAGCAACAATTTTTGTCTTTCTTCAAAACACCAGATGCAAAGCATCTAGCAGTGAAAAAACTTAATACTACAGTTCAAAAACCAGTAGGATCCATCCGAGACTATGATAAAATATGGAAAGAGCTCTTGAGCCAAATAGACTATGTTTTTGATGAACAATTATTGATTCAATGGTTTCTTGCATGACTTTCTGAAAAGATAAGATGACATATAAGCATGGATACATTTAAAATGTATGAAGAAGCACAGACAAAATCTCTGTAGGTGATCAAGATAGATGAGGACTACCTGACATACCCTGTTGTCGATGCAAGAATTGAAGAATAATTGGAAATCATGTAGAAATATTTGAGAGAACTGAACCTCAAGGGTAAGGAGATTTGGTGCACAAAATGTTCTACAACCGACCATACCAAATATAATTGTCGACGGGATGTAAGTCGACAAGATGTCCATTTTT
The DNA here is from genome assembly GCA_001517045.1 of Pseudotsuga menziesii. Lineage (NCBI taxonomy): Eukaryota > Viridiplantae > Streptophyta > Pinopsida > Pinales > Pinaceae > Pseudotsuga > Pseudotsuga menziesii. The sequence continues at coordinate 41,295 of LPNX010859796.1, forward strand.
TTCAGACAAATTTCTTCTGTGATATCTGTCAGGAGCATAAATACCATATGATGAAGGATTGTCCATACAACATGAAGAATGGAAAAGCTTTGTGGTGTGTGATCTATGAATTCAAGAGTCATGCAACCGTCAATTGCCACCTAAATCTTAAGAATCGACAAAACTATCAGGAAGTCTACCAAAAAAATGTCATGGCCCAGAACAATGATAATACCCCAAACAAACAAAATGCACCAAACAATCGACAGTACTAAGGCCGTAGATACGAATGCTGTTTCGACAATCGTCATGGAGGATTTGGAGGTCGAGGATGATTCTCTGGAAATCACGGCAATCAACCACAATGACCGATTCAATGCTTCACAAGCTATAAAGAAGGACACTGATATTCATACTGTCCATATAAAGATAGAACCGACCTAAAATTTTGTACTAGCGCTAGTGGGGGAGACCAATCATTGGAGGATTGTCCCACTATACTTAACAATATTAATAAAAAGAAGAATGTTAATGTCTTGTCTTGTGTTAAAAAAAGTGATATAATTCGCACAAAGAACCTACACATAGTAACTAGACAAGGAATGAAAATTGGAAGTGACAATCCAAGAATAAGCAAGATTAAAGATAAAAATGATATCCTAACCCTATAAAGTGAAAACAATTGTATAACGATGCATCGAGCATGTTTCAAGAATTTTTTAGGCAGGAAGATGTCGATGAAAGTTTTTAGAACACACTTCATGAATTATTGAACCTAATACATAAAGATAAGTCGATGGCACAATTCATCGACCTACTGCACAATATTAAAAACAAAAATGACACAGATAAACAAACTAAGAGTATATGCATCTTAAATAAAAAAGATAAGAATGATGTCGACCCACTTGTCGATATCAAAATAGAGGGATACCACGTTCGACAAGTCGTTCTTGAATTTGGATCCCAAGTGAATATCATGACGAGAGATACATGGGAATAGTTGGGTAGGCCCCGACTGAATGAATCAAGCATATATTTAAAATTGGTTGACCAAGTACGAATCGAACCAATATGGGTTTGGAGAAATGTTGATACAACGATAAAAGGAATTTTGATAAAAGTCAACTTCGAGATCATCGACCCTAAGGAAGGATCCAGCTCCTTCCTAGCCCTAGTAGGACGCCCATGGGGCAGAAAAATGAAAGCTTCAATATCATTGGACAAACAAAGGATAAAACTAAAAGGGAATAGATAGAAAGTGATTGTCCCCATTCACCCTTCACAAGGAGAACCTTGGACTGAACCTATTAATGAAGAAGTCAATATTCGACAACTTTACTAGATTCAAAACAATGAGGATTATACTGAACCTAATAAATATGGAGAACTTCATCTAGGAAACCAGGACTCAGTTGGATATAACTCAGATGAAGAATTGTATGATTGGGAAATTGAAAACTATGAAACATAATCAAGGGTTTGCTGGACCATTCAAGCTATCCATAAGAAACCAACTCGACAATGCTTTCCTATATCAACTATTCTAATAACATTTGAGAAAATAATAAGGGAATATCCCTCTTTAGCACCAATAAAAACATATAATAAATAGAGTCTTTGGTATAAAGAGAGAGAATCACCAGTTCTCCATGTAGAACAAGTCTCTAAGAACCTAAGTGAACATGGACGACTTCAGATCCCGATCGAAACATTTATAAGACAAGCTACTCGATGGTGGGACACCCATCAGTCGAGACTGCAAACGTGGACAACAGCTTCGAATTTCTTCATAGAAAGGTTCGAAGGAGGGAAGCTAAAAAAATAGGCACAAATAACTGTATTCACCCAAGGACAAGGTCCATAATATCATATAAGAATATGTGAAAAAGAGTGGAGAAGACTTGGTTACAAAGATGAACGTATATGGCCACACCTATTTCCCTCGACATTAGATGACCTACCTAACAAGTGGTATAAAATGGAAGAAGCACAAGGTGAAACATTCCTATGGATGATCTTGTAGAAAATTTCACTAAGAACTTTAGCTTTATACTGGAAGACGCAAAATTAGTCAAAGATACTAAAAAAATAAAAACATTTATACAACTGACTACTAAGGAGTTGACACAAAATAGAAGCTGAAAAAATGCAACATGCCATAACATTCGATCCAACAAAATACCAATATCAAAAAGACTCCAATTAGAAAATGAATATACATATGGGAGAAGATTTCAATGGAAAATCGATCACCCAGAAATGATTAAACCAGTTAAAACGATATTCAAAATTTAGTCAACCGACTAAGATGACACCGACTGAATGACAGCAACAGAATTTCCAACAACATTTTCATAGTTCAAAGAAGGTAGTTGAATGATTAATGAAATTAAAGCACCACAATGGATGGACGCAAAAGTAAAAACTAAATAAATCAACATTTCTAATGATAATAGACCGAAAATGGGAAGAATTGGCGATTATTGGAGCAAAGAACAAACCACAGAAATCGTCGACTTATTAAAAGAATTCCAAGATGTATTTGCATGAGATTACAAATACTTAAAAGGATTAGTAGTAGAAATGGGCGAGATGAAGATAGATATCAAACCTGATCCTCGACCTGTCAAGAAAATACCTTACAAGTTAGCTCACAAATACAAAGAAATAGTTAAAAAGGAGATCGACAATATGTTGACAGAAGGAATTATTTACCCCATCGACTAGTCAGAATGGGAAATCCCAATGGTTGGAAAACCGAAAAAGCAATACCTGACAAAAATACAAATCTGTGTCAACTTCCAAGAGTTAAAAAGGTTACCTTAATAGATCTATTTCCGACTCCATATGTCGATGAGATATTAAATGAAGTTGTAGGACATGAATGCTACTCATTTATAGATGGATTCTTAGGATATAATTAGGTACTGATAGCCAAGGAATATCTAAAAAAGACAACCTTCATATGTGAATTTGGATCGTTTGTTTACAGAGTGATGCCATTCAGTCTCAAGAATGCACTTGCAGTGTTTTCAAGAATAGTTGTCAAAACATTTCAAGAATACATTTATAAAACAATGGAAGTATACTTCGATGATTGGAAAATATATTCCATGATAAAAGACCATTGTAAATGGTTAAGGCTAATGCTGGAACGATGCTGACAAATCCAGTTATCCTTCAATATAAAAAAATGCATCTTCTTAACACCTATAGGAATTATACTAGGACATATCATATTGAAAGAAGGTATCAATGTCTAATTTTCTAAGAAAAAAATTATCCTTGACTTAAAGTCACTGGTTAGGCCAAAATAGGTCAGAGTACTATTGGATCATACAGGGTATTATAGAAAATTCATCTGACACTATTCAGATATGAACTACCCATTGGGATAATTATTAAGAGAATATCATGAGTTTGAATGGACAAAAGAATGTGATACATATTTCGACACATTAAAAATAAAACTATTCGAAGCACCCATTCTCAGATTTCCAAACTGGTTGATCAAATTCCATGTGCATATTGATGGTTCAATCCTAGCAATAGGTGCAATTTTAAGACAACCTGGGGAAGATAGAATGGATTATCCAATCATATATAGCATCATAAAATTAAACAAAGAAAAACGTAATTACTCAACGACAGAAAGTGAGGCATTAGGTATGGTCTTTGCACTTCAAAAGTATCGACATTACCTACTAGCTAACCCCTTCATATTCTATATTGATCACCAAGAACTAAAATACCTCATCAACAAACCTTTGCACCACAGAAGGATATGTCGTTGGCTATTACTATTCCAAGAATTTGAATTCAAAGTAGTAGTTTGACCAACTCGATTGAATGTCAGACCTGACCACTTGTCGAGAATCGACACGGGGGAGGAGCCAATAGGAATCAAACATGAACTGTTGGATGGACACTTATTCCGAATAGAAGTTGTTCCTACAGAATTAGAATAAATAACACAATTCTTGGAGAATGGTTAAGCACCAGATGGAATGAGCATGAAAAAGAAACAAATTTTAGCCATGAAAGTTGCACCATATAGTCTCATTAATGGATTCTTATATAAAATAGGCTTGGATGAAGTAATTCATCGATGTGTGTTAGAACATGAATGAGAAAACATTATGCATGAAGAACACTATGGACCGGTGGGAGGAAACTTTCAGTCAGACACAACTTCCAAGAAAATCCAACAATCAGGACTGTGGTGGATGACACTTTACAAAGACTATAAAATTTTTTGGGGAAAAGGTGATCATTTCCAAAGTCTAGGTCGACCGCTACCTAGTATAGAAATGCCTTTAATATCAGTAAAACCGAGCCTCGCATTTGAAATCTGGGCTATTGAATTTATAGGTCCATTCCCAGTCCCAGCAAAAAAGACAAGTGCAAGGTATATCATAAAAGTAGTAGAATATGTCACTAAATGGGAAGAAGCAGAACCCATCGACACCTGTTCTAGTGAGGTAGCTACTAAATTCATATACAAAAATATTATCACTAGGTTTTTCCACCCTCTAACCTTAATTAGTGACCAAGGTTCACACTTCATCAATAAAACAATCACAACACTAACATAACAGTTCAAAATTGACCAATGAAGAAGCACAACCTATCACCCTTATTCGAACAAGAATCGAAGATGACCTGTCAGATGCACACTTATTCCGAATAGAAGTTGTTTCTACAAAATTAGAAGAAATAACACAATTCTTGGAGAATGGTCAAGCACCAGATGGAATGAGCATGGAAAAGAAAAAAAATTTATCCATGAAAGCTGCACCATATACTCTCATTAATGGATTCTTATATAAAATAGGATTGGACAAAGTACTTTGTTGATGTGTGTTAGAACATGAACGAGAAAACATTATGCACGAAGCACACTATGGATCGGCGGGAGGACACTTTCAGTCGGACACAACTACCAACAAAATCCAACAATCAGGACTATGGTGGCCGACACTTTAAAAAGACTGTAAAAATTTTGTGGAAAAATGTGATCATTGACAACATCCAGGTTGACCGCTACCTAGTACATAAATTCCTTTAATATCAGTAAACCCAAGCCTCACATTCAAAATCTGGGCTATTGACTTTATAGGTCCATTCCTAGTCCCAACAAAAAAGACAAGTGTAAGGCATATCATAACGGTAGTAGAATATGTCACTAAATGGGAAGAAGCCGAACATGTCGACACCTATTCTAGTGAGGTAGATACTAAATTCATATATGAAAATATTATCATTGGGTTTGTCTGCCCTCTAACCTTAATCAGTGACCAAGGTTCACACTTCATCAATAAAACAATCATAGCACTAACAGAACAGTTCAAAATTGACCATCGAAGAAGCACAGCCTATCACCCTTAGTCGAACGAGGCGATAGAATCATTCAACAAAACAATGACAAGGGGTCTAACAAAAATATGCTATACTGACAAAGATGACTGGGATGAGAAAATCCTTGCAGTATTATGCATGTACAGAACAACATATAAATGCTCGACCAACCAAACACCCTTTCAACTAGTCTATAGCCAAGAAGCAGTCGTTCCTTTACATTTTCAACAACAGACATCGACGATAGCTGACATCTTACACATCAATGTCGAAGAAGAAATAAAGGATCGACTAATGGAATTATCCAAACTAGAAGAACACCGGCTACTTGCTGTACAACACCAAGAAATTCAGAAGCAGCAACAGAAGGCTTGGCACGACCGAAACATAAAAAATAATAATTTGTCAATCGGAGACCTTGCGTTACTATACAATAGTTGGGTGAAAGGAAAACGTAAAAATTTACACACAGAATGGATGGGACCTTACATTGTCGAAGAAATCAATTCCAATGGATCAGTTCGACTAAGAAAATTACAGGGCACAATATTTTAGAAACTGGTAAACAGTGCTCGACTAAAATGGTACCAAAACTGAAAAGTTGGAAAAAAATTAAAAAAAAAGAAAAAGTAGTTTTATAACTACTAACAAAAACTATAAAAACTGAAAAAAACAAAAACCTAAAAGAATCAAGGAAAACCAAAATGATAGGAAATATCGATAGGCATAGTAGACCACCATTCAAAAATAACCGACATTTATACCATCGACATATCATAGATCGGCCATACCATTGACATTGACAAGAGGATCAAAACGTCAAATCAACCTGTTGGAGTAGTAATACATCCCTAGTATATAGTTTAGACCTTAGGCTAACCTGATTTTCACAAGTTTCATTAATGTCCTATGGTTTAGACTTAAGAGAGTTAATCCAACAATATATATGGTTAACTTGGCCTATTCACACCTACAACAGCACTTGGCTTGGTCAACCTAGCCCATGTGATCCCTCATTAATGCATTGGCGCACGATCTCCTTGATTTGTGGGGCCTTAGTTTGACTAAGTGTGCTAGGGGTGTATCTAGTCTATTTTATCTCTCCTAGGAGCATTTATTACCACCTAGAGCACCCGACTTGCCTCTATTTCCTCACCCATGCATGCCTTCAAGTCTTTAATGACCCTATACACCTCACCAACACTCACACATCAATTCAATTCTGTTTGGGCTGAGTTGGGTCTCCATTGGTCCACCTAGGGGGGGTTGAGGTCATTTCCCACATTGACACATGTACAAATCCAATTGGCTTCCAAAGCCACTCGAATTTGTCCATTGTATTATAAATGATGTAGGATAATAATATGACAAGCAATCAACACCTTTCACATGTGCTATTCCAGCTATTTTCTATCTCTTTGTTTTCTCTTGCATGTTTTGTCAAACACTTTGATGGTGAAATTGTTCTATATCCTAGATATAACTTGAGAAGCAATTTATCACATGGTATCAGAGCTAGATCGAGCTGCAACAAATCCTGTGAGGTTGAGTTGCTGTTTAGGGAATATTTCTAGTTTATGTGAGTATTTTTCATTGCAGGTTTCTACAACAACTTCATGGATTCGAAAGTTGTTCCTCTCCTTTCCCCATTCAACTATTTTGAATGGAATTTGAAGATGTGTGCATATCTCAAGAGACAATGTCTCTATGATGTGCCCATTGGTGCTGTGAGAGAACCAGAGTCCTATCAAGAGAAGGATGCTTGGCTTAATGACAATGATAGAGCCTATGGAACTACGTGTCTAGCTATACCTCCTACAATGCACTACATCCTTGATTCTACTAATTACCCATTCGAGCTTTGGAGAAATATAGATGAAGCTCTTGGCATGCATCAAGAAGATGTGAACTATATGGAGAGCAAGAAAATGGGCACCTCCTTATGTGTTCTTCCTATGATCTCGGCCTCATGCATGTCTCAAAAAGCTATTCAAAATGAAGAAGAAGAAATAGACAAAGATTCAGCAAATGGTCTAGCTCAAGTTTCTTCCTCTGTGGCTTCCTCTCCTTGTCAAGAAGCTATGTTTCATGAAGAGAGCATACGAGTTGCTGCCATCACTACTACTGAAGATTTACTTTCACCCTTCTCCTCTATGTCTTCTATTACAAGTGGGAAAGATGTATTGCTAGTTGATGTCCATAGCAAGCCTTCTCTAGAAGACGGGTTTTCTTCACATGAAATTATTGGTTCGAAAAATGGAGATGTTTCCTCCACCATCACTAGTAGAGTTCCTTCAAGTTCATATGAATATGGAGAATCTTTTTCCATCACAATTGCACATTTGGGACTTTTGTTCCACATTCTTGCAGCTGATTACAACCTTCATTCGAGGTTGATGCTTCAAGATCATTATGACTCGCTCGGGGTCACCTATTCTCAAGAAATTATAGTCTCTTTTAGATATGGAATCCTATGTGGTTTGAATTCATCACATGGCATCATGTTTGGTTCGAATTACTCACCTGGTGGTTCGAAGTTCAAATATGAAGAGTACTATTTGCTCTCCCATCAGTGCATTTTAGTTGTTCTACATGGTCTAAGGATTCATCATGCAGCTGTTCTTGAGTTGATTGGGCACATTCCACTTATTCTCAAGAGGAATATTCCTCCAGACATTTTTTAGTTCAGATGTATATGTAGATTTTGTTTATGTTTCATAATCCATTTTTGAGGGGAGGTTTTTCCCATGAGGTTTTCCTCCTTACCTCTGTTACATGGATCAATAAAATTTGTAAAAGGGCAACTTGTGCCTTAGTTTCCAAGGCCTCAAACACTAAATTGTACTAATTCTAGATTAAGGGAGGGTGTTAGAGTAGTAATACATCCTTAGTATATATTTTAGACCTTAGGCTAACCTGATTTTCATAAATTTCATTAATATCCTACGGTTTAGACTTAGGAGAGTTAATTCAGTAATATATCTGGTTAATTTGGCCTGTTCACACCTACAACAGTGCCTGGTTTTCTCAACTTATCCCATTTTCTCCCTCATTAATGCATTGGAGTGCTACTCATTGATTTGTGGGGCCCTGGTTTGACTAAGTGTGATAGGGGTGTATCTGGCCCGTTTTATCTCTCCTAGGAGCATTTATTGCCACCTAGAGCACCCCACTTGCCTCTATTTCCTGACCCACACATGCCTTGGAGTCTTTAATGACCCAACAAACCTCACCAACACTCACACATCAATTCAAGTCTGTTTGGGTTGATTTGGGTCTCCATTGGTCCACCTAGGGGGGATTGAGGTCATTTCCCACATTGACACATGTACAACTCCAATTGGCTTATTGAGACACTCAAATTTGTACATTGTATTATAAATGATGTATGATAATAATATGACAAGAAATCAGCACCTTTCACATGTGCTGTTCTAGCTATTTTCTATCTCTTTGTTTTCTCTTGCATGTTTTGTCAAACACTTTGATGGTGAAATTGTTCTAGATCCTAGATATAATTTGAGAAGCAATTTCTCACAAAACCCATCATGACTACAGTTAGAAGGAGCACCAAAACTAGAACTTATTAAATTAGGCTTCATTAGAGCATCCTTTACCATCAAATACGCCATTAATAACACCATCGACAAGATCGCCATCAGCTCCACCTATAAATAATACACCAGTCGACGATCACATACTATTTTATTAAGATTTAGAGCGACAGAACTACTAGAACCCTGTGATAAAATCAACTAAGAAGAGAGCCAAACCAGAAACCGACAAAATGGCCCCAAGACAAAACAGAGCCATGAAAGTGAAAAGAAAAGAGTTGGAATTTACCGTAAGTCCACAAGTGAAATGGCTATGAAACATTAAAAAAGTGAAAGTGCAGGAAGTTTCATGGGTGTGACACTGGGCAAAAATCAAAGAATGGGCTTACCGGGGTAAGTCAAGGATGACAAAGGAAGCAGAGAAGGTAAACCACAACACCATTATGAATTTTCTGAATGCACCTCTCATGGCAAGTTTTGGAGGAACAAAGGAAAATATTGTAAAATTCATCATTAGTCGGTACCACAATGGTAAGTTCTACTTTGACAATCCATTTGAAATATCAGCCAGAACCATTTATAAACTTACTAGGCTGTCCAACAAAGGCGACCCTGTTCCTGTAGGCATCAAGGAAGGATTGGTCGAAAGACTAACGGGAACACCAACAGGGAAAAACTCAAAAGGGTTAATAATCGGGCAATTCCAAGCCACCACACCCAAAATAGTGGCCAAAATCATATCCACAGGCCTGACTGTCATAGGACGCAACTACGATTTGAAGCTGAAAATTGTGGAAGCTATTGACTGCATAGCAGAATTAGGAAAGGTATACTTTTGGGCTCAATATATGGACGATATGCTCAAATCTATCTGTGAGAAGTGCCAGGAATTAGGTGCAATAATAAGATTCTCTTCACTCCTAATATGGATAACTATGTACCACCTATGTCTAGTTGGGCATAAAGACTTCTTTGAGCCATCTAGGTTTCATATGTGGCACTTTAAGCCTTTTTCAATGGCTAGCACCCCACTAGAACAAGAAGAAATAAAAGTGTTCTTGGACCACTCGTTTCAAAATCTTAATGTCTATATAGCCATATGGAGGGTGCCTCAAAACATCCGAAGATGTTTGCCTCCTACAACACATATCCAACTAGAGCTTGACCACATAGTAGTATGGCATAAGAAAGGGTCTAAAGCAAAGGAAAAACCACTTGACTACTACCCAATAGTCAAGGAGATCTTCACAGAGCTGGCTAGGCAGTCCAAAACCGACATCAGCATACCAAAAGCTACAAAAGAAAGTAATAAAGTCATTTTGGAACCACTAAATGACTAGGATAAGGAGGAAGACTATGAATTCAACCTTCATATTAGAACTTTCACGTCAGGAGCCAGTTTGAAAGAATAGCAAAACCCCCTTCAAATTGAAAATTTACCGATTGACCAATAGGCGATCACACCGACAGACCAAAGCATTATCGTCCCGACTCAACAAAAAGAGAAAGGAGAAGAATAGATGGAGGAATATATGTAATTAGACAACCCAGACTATGCCATGACAAAAGAAAATTTGAGGAAAATAGCTAAATAAATATCAACCTCAAGGAAAAAGAAAGGAACTCAGGAAAAAGGGAAGGGGAAGCGTAAAATCATCTTATCAGAGGAATCAGAAGATGAGGAAGAACTACTTGCTACTACTGCCAACATAATGGAGGATGCGACAACAAACAAGGTATCAGTCAAGACCCAATTCAAGCAGTATGTTGAGTCAGGAGCAAAGCAAGGCAGGCCTAAAAAGGTAAAAATTGCTACCTAGCCCAAAATAGATCCTATCAATCTAACTCCAGAATCACCAAGACCTTCTCTGACTATAATAACACTAGATTCAACCATGGCCATATCACCAAGTTACAATGAGATTATCCCTGGACTCCTTAAGAAAAAAATTGATAAAGATGTTGAACTTCAGTGATTTATCAACAATCTACCAAATATATTCCTTAAATACCAGCAGATCACCACCACCCACAAACTTGTCAAGTCAAGCTCTACCCTACAAATTCTCACCCCATGAATTGACCAAGCTTCACCAACACCAACAGTGGTGGGACTTATCAAATCATCATACATTCGCAACCCCGACCCAACATCCACCATAGTTGCAACCCATATTTCATCAACTATACCAACCTTCCAAAACCTTTCGGTCAATGGGGTATATAGGGGATTACTTTCCCTTGAAGGCCATAATCAAGCAGCACTATATGTAGAAATCGATGATCTCATGGAAAATGAAGAAATCGATAACCATTTTGACCTACAACCGGAAGTCGAAAACCCCATGCCGACAAGTCACCTTCCAACCACCCCTCTAATTCCAGACCATTTACCATCACTGTCACCACCACCATCACCACCATCGACACCAGAGTCTGCTCATAATATATAACCACCATCATCACCACCGTTGGAAGCAAAAACAACCATAAACCCCATTCAGGAAACCCAACAAGCTAATCCCGCCACAACAGAAGTTCAGTCGACTGAGAATCCACCGACTGAAGAGAACCAAACACCATAACAACAGCCAACATCAACACCAACAGGTTTAGAAGTAGTCCATAAATCTAAACATAAGAGAAAAAGAAAATAAAAGAATAAAAAAGAACAACAACAGAAAGAACAAGCACCGACATTAATCCACCTTCATCAACAAGGATCAAATTCTATAGTCGAGACACTAAAACTAAGAGATGGAGAATTGGACCGAATCCTAGGAGCACTCACCAAAGAAGCATCAACAAGAAATCAAACAAGACAAGAAAGAATCGAAAAACTGAAGGTAGAACAAGTTGAATTCCTGACTAAATGCAGGACTTTAACACAAACAGTCTACCAGGACCAACAAAGACTGAAACCGACAAAAATATGGAGAAAGCATACCAATTATTTGAGAGTGTCCTGTCAAAACTCCAAGCACAACTATAGACCAAGAGAGAAGAGAAAAAGGAAGAAACATCCATGTTATTGAAACAACAGTACACAACATTTTCAGAAGCGCACAAGGTACTGCAAGAACATCTAGAAGAATCAGCTATTACAGAAGAAGTACTGCACAATTGGTACACCCATTATGGCCAACTATTTCAACATGCTCAATAAACCCGTGAACACATCAAGACACTGGAGAATCGACAAGGTCTTGATGAAGCAATGAGGAGCACAATACAAGAGAAAATTGTATTGGAAACAACAAAACTAGAGAAGCTAGAGAAACAAGCTCATCAGTGGGTAAGCCAGGCTCTTTCCAGCATCGACAAACTGGACACAATCTTTCCAAATATGAAACTACTGATGGACACAGCAGATGAAAAATCCCAATTTTTGGGGCTCGACATGATTAATATTGTAGAACTCTCAATTCAGGAGAAATTGGTGACTTTATCTAGCATTACAACATTGACCATAGACATCTAGAGAGCTCTCCACAGTTGGGCCGATTTTCAACACCAACTAGCTATTTTGGTAGAATCCATAGTTGAAGTATGTGTACAAAGAAAACCATCTATTAGACTCCATATCCCATGAAGACAGAACAACAGAAAGGAAGCTACTTGAGACAGAGTTTTGTACCTCCCCTATTTCTTTGAGACGAAGAAAGATTTTGTTCCTGGGGGAGATTTTGGAGGCGCTAGTGGGTGAGCCGACTAGACTAGTCAATCGACTAATCAGAGATTAGGTTGGCCTCCAAAGGTCATGCTGGTTGAATGAACCGACAAGTAGTTACTCATAACCATTTTGTAATCATATATAATAGGCTCTTGAGCCAGTTAAGAACTTGGTTCAGTTTTTGTATATGTATGGACTCTCATGTGATTCTATAATATAATCTATTATTCTACTATCTGTTCTTGTCTCTTGTCTCTGTATGTTTATATGATTATTTATGTGTATTATTGGTAACCTTATGTGATATGTGAGATTACAACACAAAGCTAATATCTCGTTATTTGATCTTCTTAAAATCCCTTCTATAAGAGATTCCCTTCCTAAAAGTATGATAATCAAACAACCAAGGGAAACATAAAACAATAACCTTTACTCTTATGCTAAACCAAATAATCAAAAACCTGGAAGCAAGGGAATTCCTCCTTTCTTGGTTATGTTTGAGATTTTCAACAGGAATGTGCACAATTGCATGATAGATTTAGGCACCTCATCAAATGTGATGCCTCTCTCTATCTGTAAGAAATTAAATGCTACTTGGGAACCTTTCCCTATTCAAATTGTCCAACTTGATAGATCTAAAGTTAAAGTAATGGGAATACTGAGGAATTTTCTGTTGAGATTATCTATTGATCCCAGAATCCACCAGATGATAGACATTGTGGTTGCTGACATCCTAGAAAATTATGGGATGTGGCTAAGTAGAGATTGCTCAGAAAATCTAAAAGGTTACTTCTCCACTGACTGGTCTCACCTATGGCTGCCTCTCAATGGAAAAACCAACAAACTTAAGGTAATTAGAGAACCATTTATGAATCAAACAATTACTAATCTTGATGGTTCCAATGAATCTATCTCCTACTTCAACACTCATATTGAACACTTCACATTCAACACATTCTTTGGAGATTTTCCTACTGATGTTTCACCAATGGAGAATGTACATAATCAGTCACCATTTCCCATGTTTCTTCTGTACCATTCTCTGGCACCATTGTACACAATGTACATAATGTAAATACTAACTTTAGGATTGATCCTATTGCATGGACTTTGTTTTTTGATGGCTCTAGGTCTAAAGATGGAGCTAGTGGAGGTTGTGTCCTCATTGATCCAAAAGGGACCAAAACTATGATTGCATGTAGACTGGAGTTCGAGTGCACCAATAATTTAGCTGAGTATGAGGCACTGGTCCAACGAATCAGGAAATCCATTGACATGGGTGCAAAGGTAATTGAATGCGTTGGAGATTCCAAAATCATAGTGAAATAGGTGAAAAACCAAATACATTTCCTATATCCGTGCTTAATTAACTATTATCAGTTGATCAGGGATCTTACTAACTCTTTCTCAACATTCAATATCAAGTCAATCCCTAGATCACTGAATTTTGACACTGATCTTCTGGCCAGTACTACATCTAGGTTGATCCCACCTGAAGGTTTGTCTCTAGAAACGTTTTCAATTGAGTTGATGTACATCAATTCCATTTCGGACAATGTCATGAATTGGAAAGTATTCGACGATGACAAGCAAATATTGGACTTTCTTTCATCCTAGGACACCTTTCAAGGTATAGCTATTGATGAGGCTGAACATGATAAATCTTTGTCTGATCTTTCCAATATTATCTTGAAATTAGTTATCAACTTAGAAATATTTTATGACCTACAATAAAATTTCAAACGAATGACCAAATGTAAGACATAGAGTTCATCTCTCAATAATGAACCTGCCAACTTAGGCACTAACAATAATCCTCGCTTCATCAAATTTGGAGCTGATTGCTTTGGTGAAGAAAGGAGAGCCTTTATCAAGTTGTGCAAAGAATTCGAAAACGTCTTTGCATAGACGTACGACGAACTGAAAACCTTTGACACCAACATCATGCACCATAATATCCCAATGAAACCAGAGGTAAGACCTTAACAACAGAAGTTAAGGAAGATGCATCCCAGATTGGAACCCTCTGTAAAGAAAGAACTTGATAAGTTACTGACAACGTGAATCATATTCACTGTTAGGAATACACAGTGGATTTCCAACTTGGTACCCATTTGAAAGAATAATGGGGAAATCAGGCTCTGTGTCGATTTCAAAAACTTAAACAAAGCCTCTGAAAAATATAATTACCTTGTTCCTCCCATGGAGTAGATTCTACAGAAGGTGGTTGGGTCTAAGATGTCACTCCTTGATGGCTTATTAGGATACAACCAAGTCCTGGTTGCCCCTGATGATCAACCAAAACAACTTTTAGGACTTCTTGGGGAACCTTTTCTTATAGATGAATTCCTTTCGGACTGATAAATGAAGGATACACATTCTAGAGAGATATGGATATAGATTTCAGGTGTTTAATACACAATTCTATTGTGGTATACTTAGATGATGTAACAATCTATTCTAAAAAATGACATGAACATCTGTCTGCTTTGAAACAGGTATTTGAATGCTGCAGAAGGTACGGGATTTCACTCGACCCCAAGAAGTCTATCGTTTTGGTCACAGAAGGTAAGCTCTTAGATTTCATTATTTCTAAGGAAGGCATGATTATCGATATGGAGAGCATTGAATCCATTTCAATTATCGGTCTCCCAGGTTCATGGAAAGCCATGCAGTCATTGTTGGGTAAGATGAGTTTTGTTCGCAGGTTTGTACCGAATTTTGCCCAAATTGTTAAACCATTGCAACAATTAGTTAAGAAAGATGTAAAGTTTAAATGGTTCGATGAACATAGCAATTCCTTTGTTGAAATTAGGAGATCCATTGCAGAAGCACCTGCGCTGATGTCTCCATATTTCAAGAAAGATTTTATACTATACAATTTTGCTACTAACTTTTCCTACACAGCTGTCCTGACATAGAAAAATCATGATGATGCTAAAATCCCAATTTATTTTATGATTTCAATGTTTAAAGGAGTCGAACTTAACAATTCCTAGATCAATAAACAGGCTAACACAGTTAACAAAACGGTAAAACATTATAGATCCTACCTATTAAAATCGAGGACTAAGGTGATTGTACCTTATGCAACTATTTGGAACGTCCTCGTTCAGAAGGAATTAGGTGAGAAGAGGGCTCACTGGATGCCGACGTTGAAAGAATATGACTTGGAGATCAAGCCAACAAATCTTTTCAAAGGGAAACGTCTGTGTCTGCTCATGGCTCAGTTGAATGACCTTGAAGATCAACAAATTAAATGGGAGTCGGAGGAAGTTGTACCCACAGGTTATATTAATGTAATTGAAACTACGACGTCTGAATGGTACAATCATATTAAGTTTTTCTAAATCACGGGTTTTCCCATGAAACTCTTGAGTCTAAAAAACATAGAGCTTTAAGGTTAAAATTAGCTTCGTATCAATTTATTGACAATATTCTGTTTAGAAAAAACTATGATGGAATTTTCCTCAGATGTTTATAGAAGGATCAAACTAATGATATCCTTTTCCAATTTCATGCAGGACATGCAGGAGGGCATTTCTCAGGAGAGATGACAACTCACACGATCATAAGGGAAGGATATTACTGGCCTACTTTGTTCAGAGATGCCCATGCTTACATTATAAAATGTGAGCCTTGTTAGAAGTGTGCTGGAAAAGTAAAAAAACATGCCTTCCTCTTACAGCGAGTAGCAGTCCAGTTCCCATTTCAACAATGGGGATTGGATTTTGTCGGACCCATCAATGTTTTTTCTTCCCTGCAACATAAGTACATATTGATAGCTACATATTATTTTACTAGGTGGTTGGAAGAAGTTCCTCTTAGAAATTTCAATACAAACCAAGTGATATCCTTTCTTGAAAGTCAAATTGTCACTAGGTTTGGTGCCCCTGAATATCTCGTTTTTGACAATGCATCCTACTTCACGTCCATTGATCTCACATCCTATGCCCTTAAAAAAGGGATCAAGCTTAAGTTTTTTTCCAATTATTATCCTCAGGGTAATGGGCTTGCTGAATCTTCCTACAAGAACCTGATAAAATTTTGAAGAAAATAGTGGCCTCTCATCATAAAGATTGGCATACCCAACTTTACAATGTTGTTTGGGCATACCGAATCACCCCGAAGGTAGCCATTGGGAATTCTCCTTATTGTTTAGTTTATGGGAAGGAAGCCATTCTTCCATTCAACCTTGCTATCCCCTCATTACAACTATCCCAATCCATTCAAGAAGACAATTCATCCCCACTTCAAAAGAGAATTGCTACCTTGCTTAAGCTAGAAGAAGATAGAGAAAAGTCCAAAAAAAAACTGTATCAACATCAACGGTTAGTTAAACGATGGTTCAATGAGAAATATTCTTCGGACAGAGACTTTTCAGACGGGGATTTAGTATTGAGATGGGATAAACAACATAAATACAATAAAGAATATACCAAGTTTCAATGCCTTTGTCTAGGACCTTTTATTGTTATAGAAAATATTGGTCCCAGCACTGTTCGGTTGCAGACATTGGAAGTAGACACTGATGCCTACCAAGTGAATGTGTCCCTACTCAAAAAGTATTTTGTCTGAACATTTTGATACCGTCTATATAGGTTTGGTGTGTGCATTTTTCTGTTTCCTTTGTTTGGATTGATTGTTTTGTGATATTGGTAAGAATTTTAATAATACCTGCACATTTAGTCATGGCGGTTGATCATTTCATCTCAAGAATGCATTCTAAATACATTGTCGGTTTCAATCTTTCTAGCCCATGTCAGGATTTGTTTTACATACAATTGTCAACCAATAATTGTAGAATTTTGGATCTATACATTCTCATCCTAGTCAATATATTTACACATGCTTTATTTCTGTAATGTGGGCCATGGAGGTAACTGGTTCTTCTAACCTCATGTCTTCATTAGTGCAATGCAATATACGTTTATAACCTGGTCATCCTTGTCTACTCTGGATCCTATCATAGACACATTGTAAATTATCTTTGTTAGCACTTGTGTATTGCAAGATGGGGGGTCTTATCACAAGCCAACCCATTAGGTTCATAGATGCTTGGTGGAATAAAATCTTCACCATTAAACTGGGGAGATGGCTTTCAGTTTCTTCTGAAAGATGGAAGATCCTATCACAGGCCGGTTCATTCATGATCTGTAAAGCATTAGTGAGTAATGCTACCATTATGTGGATACCAAACCATGGTAGTGTCTTGTAATTCACACCAAATAAATTCTGGTTTGTTCCTGTAAGAAAATTGTTGTACCTAAGGACAGGGGGGTCATATCACAAGCCAGCCCTGCCATGAGCATAGGTTTGATGTTGGACTGAAATTATCATTAGATGGTTACCAGGCCATGATAGTTGCTTTCAGCAATACGACTTGAAGACAAGGGGTATCCTTATCAAGCTGGCTTGTTCAGTTTCCAGATCAGGTTTGTGAATGGCACTTATTACCTAATTGGGGTAGTGGTGTTATGTCCATAAGGTCTTACAAGTCTTTATTTAAAAATAAAAATAAAGAGAAGAATCTAATCAATAAATCAAGGTGACCTATGATTGGATGTTGGGGTAGTCCTAGGTTTTCTCCCAGATTCAACTAAAACTATATGCCTATGATTTCCTGAAGGTAAAGGATCCTTATTATTCTTCATACTTCCTAATCAGGTTTGCATCATCTTCAATTGATCATGGATGGAAATGTATAAATCATTTTTTGTAATTCTACTTGTTGGTTACATCATTATGTAAACATTTTCTAAAAATCCATGCTAAATTATTTGTTCACTGACATGTTTTTCTTGGTGAAGAAATTATTATTTACAGAGATAACTGGTTCATCCCATCTAGTTGCCATTTTTTGTAGACACAACAGATCCCATGTTTTGGATAAAAAAATTGGATCCCCAATTTTATATGCTAAGGTAATGTTTTAAGTTCCTCAGTCATTTTTAGGGGTTTCCCATTGTAAATTCATCATGGTTTCTATGTATTTATCATAATTTTATTTAGTTAAGATTTTTTGAAAATTCATGCACTTTTGGTGTGTTTTTGTGAATTTTGGGAAGAACTAAATTTTCCAAAAAAATAAGTCAGGAAGAACTAAATTTTCCAAAAAAATAAGTCGGGAAGAACTAAATTTTCCAAAAAAATAAGTCTTTTGGGTTGTGGGAGCTTGGTTTTCATATTTCCAACTTTTCATTCCCAAAAATTGAAACTCGAAATCGAGATGCAGAGTGCGGAAACAATTTTTATAATTGCATTTTGTCATCCCAAAACCCAAAATTTTCAGATTGTGGATTTCAGGAAGAAGTTTGAATTAAGTGTGGTGTGGTAAGTTCCCAAAACCCGAAGCCCAAATTTTGGGATGCAGATTGCGGGAAGGTTAATAAAATTAAATCTTGTGACTTGATCCTACATCCCACAAGATTTAATCTCCACCATTTATTTCTTTAAATCCTACGGTCTAAATTTAACCCACGGAAAATCTATAAATAGACATGTTCTTTGCATTTTCTTTACTATTTTCTTTTTCAAAAATTACATTGTTGTCTGAGTATTACTGCGATTTTTTACAAGAGATCACTTTTACAACTTAAATTCCCTTTGGACCTTGGGCCATTGGTTTTTCCAGCTTCAACTTGGGCTGCAATGTTGGGTGATTAGGTAGCTTCATTGAAACTTGGTTTTGATAGCAAAAGGAAACATGACCGTAAAGGGTTTCTTAGTTCCCATTTCAAGAAAAACCATGTCAAGATTGATTATGTTCATGAGGAAATCCTTGATGATTCTGCTAGCACTATATTTGAAATTGGGGATTGTTTAATTGAAGGGTTTGGAAATGATCATATTTGAAATTTTTTTGGAAGCGCCCTTTAGATTAATGGGTTAGCATGATTCTTTTATCATGGGTCATTGGATGAAGAAAGCAATTTGATCTACAATGGTGGATCATTCCACTATTTGAAACATGGGGGAGAAATGAAAGGTTCTCATTAATAGAATGCAGGTAAAAGGTGTCAAATATTGATGGCTCAGATTTAAGAGGCTGTAGATTAATGACACTGGAGTATTCCACAGATTTAACAGGTTCGCACGAAAGAAGTTTTCCAATTTGCGGAATTGGTTAACGAGTGGAAAGATCAGATAGACAAGATGTGAGTAGAGATAGATCTACGGTCGGAAACAATTCTGTCGATTGAACTAGTGTGGATAAATTCAAGATTGAAATACGAAGAAAGTAGTAGGGGCCACGTTAATTAACGGTTGTGATAGTGTTTGGGTTTTTATTGGCGGATAAGGTGAATTCCACAAACATAAGTTGCTCAATTGATCAAGTTTGAAATTATTAGCGGAATGTGAAAACTTTTCACAGTTGGATGATTCTGATGAAGGAAGATTGCAAATCAATGGTTGACATTGAATCCACTGAATCAAGTTGTGCAGGGTGATAATGTTGAGTCTTTGTATTGAGATCTTGTGCATGCACGACTTATATCTCAAAGAAGAAAAAATCTGTGGTATATATTATAGGAGATGCACCGTGGTTATGAAACATAAAAATTATAAAAACACCTACATGGATTTCAAAGGTTTGTTTTTCTGAGAATTAGAGTTGGCGATAACCTTGACCGTGCGCAAAGTACCAACATGGATGAAATCAAAACACTGTGCTAATTAACAAGGTAGGAATCCTGAAACGTTCCAAATAATTCTAGAAATGGATGAAATAGAAGTGGAAAATAGTGAAGAGTTAGAGGTTTCCAGTCAGAAGGTTGAGAAAAGATTTGAAGACAAAAATGTTGAATTTTGGATACCATTTTACTGAATGAAACAATTGAGACGTCTAAAAATAAATTGAAAATTCTTAAGGACTAGGGTAGTGACATCCATGGTGTTTTTAGGTCTTTCTTTTATTTTTTCTCTGTTGACTAGACCCCCAATTACTTTGAATTTGTGGAGTGGTGTGCGAATAATTATTCTGCAACTAAAGAGGTCATCATGGATAAACCTAAGTCTAGGATCATTTTCTGTATTCATGCCTCTGTCATGCGCAAAACCCTATCTGTCCCAGATGATTTTGTTCATTTATCCCAGGAATACAAAGAAGAAAATATCATACATTTCCTCCAAGAGTCTGTAGACGAGATTAAGGAAACCTTTTTGAAGTCACGTTCAAATCCTGATAGTGAGGTTATAAGTTTATCTTACCCTATTGACTTGGTTTTGTTTAATGAAGAAAACCAGTAGTGTATAACTTTAGCCAGTCAATTTTTGGGGTTAGACACTAATGGTTATTTTATAGAGTCACTATTGAGTTTGTTGTTTATCTTAAGTACTTGCCCAATTGAGTCTGAACTTACAAGTCATTCTTTCTAGTCTTGTTGCCTAGTTAATTTTGACGATTTCCTAGCTGAGAACATTCGTTCTCAGTTATTCAACTTCCACGATACCAAAGTTTTCAAATTCCAATCCTTTTTTCTGAAGATGTTCTTATCACATAATGAAGATAACTTGTAGTTTCCTAAGTTGGTAATCATTGATGAAATGACCCAGGATTATTGCAAGTTCATGAATCGTTTGATGGTAGAAATATACAACATTTTATTTCAGGAAAGATTGCCTAGGGTATTGGCATAGATGAAGAAAACATTGCAACTTTCCCCTGGTAAAAGGATAGGAGACTGGTTCCTTTCAGAGTTTGAAACAATTATAAGGTTATATGGATTTGTGCACTAGCCTTACATTCTTCCAGCCTTTATGACAACTAGAATCATTTCTTTGGAATTTTTTAGACAAAGGATTACAGTTGAGGAAGAATACATCTTAAACTTTAGGAAGAGTCTAGATATTAAATTTCCCTCAGAGGAAGGGCCATATGTTGTCAAAAGTAGATCTGCTCTACCAATAATTGATAATGTACTTAGAAGCATGGGGTTTCCTTTGGGAGATTCTATCAACTATGCTCCACACCAGGTAATCTCTAAAAGAAGACAGGAAAACAAAAATAATCCTTTTGAACATACTGAAGTAGCTGGACTCAGAGATGTAACTAATTGGGAATATTATCCTAACAAAACCCCAGATAATATCAGCATGGAACAAGACTCTGTCTCATCCATACTTGGAAATAATTCTTTCCCAATGGATCTTTCTAACATAGTTGCAGTTTTTGGTAATATTTCATCATTAATAATTTTTTCAGGAAATTCAAAGAAGAGAGAACATTCAGGTTTCATTGACACTGAAGAAGCAGACACTGCTAGTACACAAAAGAAGCAAAAAATTGGACAAGAGGGACAAATGGTATAGGTGAAGAAGTGTAGTGTGAAAGGTAAACAAAAGCAAGAAAAATCCAAAGTAGATGGTCTGGAGCTTCAAGAATATTTATTTGATGGAGTAACCTCAAATAAGTATACATCAAAAGAGGAGTGGTTGAATACCTACAGGGAAGTGGATGAATACCTATAGGGAAGTGGATGATAAAACGTTTGATGAAACAGTAAAATTATACGAAGAAGTGAGACAATTTCCAAAGCCAAATTTAACTTTAAAATATGTAAGGGATCATGCCAAATATACCCTGAGTTTGGCCAATACTGTTGGTAATAAGGTATCAGAGGTGAATGTGAACTTAGAGAATATCCCTACTACATATATGATACAATTTCACAAAGAAACAGGTGATATCATATATAAAATATTGCTTAAATCTACATTACAGGTGTCTAAACTAGAGTCCAATAAAAAGAAATCTCAGGACCTCCTATGGAAAGAAAGGGTTGAGAACAAGGCCCTTCAAATAGAAGTTAAAAAGTTACAAGAGGAACTATTGGAGGTTGATGGGAAGTCAGACAAAGGAGCAGTGGCTCAAAAGTTGTTTGATGAAAAAGAGAAATAATTTTAGTTTCTAAAGAATAAATTGAAAATTCCTCCCACTCAACCTTTTTAGACCTATGAATTGACATAATTTGAGAAGGAGAAGGAAGCATTAAGCGCTGAATTGATTGATTGTAAAGCTAAGATGTTAAAGCTTGAAGAAAAAGAGAAACATTGGGAAAGGGATGCTAAGCTTCTAATAGAAAATGAGAAGGACTTAAAAACTAATATGGGAGCAAGAGAAAGAGAATTATAGGAAAAATGTGAAGAAGTTAAAAATCAATATACTGTTCCTTCGGTACAAATAGATGCAACCTCTCTTTCTGAAGCAATGTCTTAGGTAAAGCTAAAATATGTATAACTCACAGGGATAAAGCAACATAACAATAATCTAGAAGAGATAAATTTGAAAAGAGAGAAAGAAAAGAATAAAGTCGAGGAAAAATGTCAAGAACTAATAAATTAGAATACCAAGTTAACAAAGCAGGTGGTTGGCCAAATGGCCTTGCAAGGGGCTAGACATATGATTTGGGATAAGATTATTCTAGAAGCTAATAAGTTTAGACCATATTTAGATTATGTTTCAGATCAAGAGAATGCTCTGAAAGTAGCCAGAGATAATATTTTGACAGTAAAACAAGGATTAAATAAGAATCCAATGGAAGTACCTCAGAATACTATCAAATTTTTAAGTACCTTATCATAATATCAAGTTAGAAGGTTTGATATCCAAGATAGAGTTGGTGTTATCTCTCAGGCTAGAAAAGTGATTGGAAAGTACATAATGTTGGATACTATAGAGGCTAAAGTTGATATTATAAGTCATAAAGTCAAAGAAGTGACTAAGCTCTTTACTCCATTGGTAAACAGGGGAATTACTTTCTTCTGGGAGGAAATGGGACCATTATTTTCTCAAAAGGAATATCTGGATAAATTGGTCAATTGCAAGTCAGATCATAGTATGTTTGAAGATATGCAACAAGCTATGTCTGCAAGAGTCATGTTTGATAAATTGGCTAGAGAGTTCGAGTTATTATTTGATTTTAAAGTCGTGTGTGCCAAGGTACCTAATTTTTCATATGCAGACAACATGGAGCTCAAAGTTTTGGCACATGAAATGGTTGTTGTAGATTTACCTAATCCTGAACATTGAAGAGCAGTTCAACAATATGGATCAACTAAATATAAGTTACAACCATGAAGACATCAAGGAAGACAACGCAAAGGAGTTTTAGTGAAGTATATATTTTATGATAAAATGTTATTTTTAATTTCACTAGTTAAGAAGTTTTGTTATTTTAGAACCATTTTGTAATTGACAAGTGCTTTGACACATGTAATAAATGGTTGAAACCGTTAGACAGTTAGGTTTATTGTTCAGCTCGAGGAGCAATTGTATAATTATATTTGATGAAGCAAGGGTTGGAACTCGTGATATTTTGGAGATTTGTGTATTCAAGTTTTTCTTTAAATTACAGAGCTGAGAGTTGGCATCTTTCAGAGATTCATGTGTTATTTCATGTTGTAGTCTGTACTTTCCCTTCTTATGTGAATGTTTTTCCACTTTTATCTCTCCATTATGTTTTCCTTCATGTCTGAAAGAAGAGTATAATAGTTTGGAATTCATATTTACTATGCTCTAATTGTTGTTTTCAGATGTCCATCAAACCTTTCTTCTAAAGTTGATACACAATTCATTTTTACAATGCTGTGTGTTAATGGTTTGTTCATGTTCTTCCTTTTTCACTAGATAATCAAATTTTGACTGTGACTGAGTAGATACCTTGCCTCTGTTTAAAACTTCCATGCAAAATCTCTATTTATCTATATTCATATCTTGACTCCATAGCCCAATGGTCATGTGTTCAGTTTCAACCAATCTTACCAATTACAAACATTTTTTCTTATACATATCTGGCCTTGTTAATATTTTGTGATAGATCCCTCTCAAAGGAGAAAAAAGGTCAGTTTTCTCTTTAAAAGTGGTTTTTGTTGTTACCTAGGAAAATCCTTTACAACCTTGGGTAATTTTCCAGTGATAACAAATTGGTGCCATTTTTAGGGAATGAAAGTGCATATCAGCCTTGGGAAGAACGACAAGGATTGCAAAATTTCAAGAAATAAATTTATGTGGAAAAGCATAAGTTTCCACATTCAAAAGAAGGTTGTACATTTTCCCTAGCGACTTCACATTCATTTTGAATAGTATTACAGAAAGACATCCTAGCTTTCCAGAGAGAGAATACAAGAGGTAACCCTAATGATAAAAATTTGCAAAGCATGGAAAATCCAGAGAGATAGCTTAGAAATAAAAATAAAGAAATAATAAATAGTTCTCAGTTTGGTGCATCATCATCTCAAGATTTTCATAGTATACAAGAATATGAATGGGAAACTAGTGTTGAGAGATTCCTATTAAAATCAAAATCTGAATCTGACCTAAAGAGAGTTGAGATTAACCCTATTAGGTTAGAATCATATCTTCTTTATTCTTTGTGGCAGAACCTTCAAAATCCAGTAAAAACTAAAAAAATTACTTCTATTGTCCAAAATTTTCAGTTTCATACTCCCCAACCTATTCAAAATCCTCTAGTTTTTCAACCTTTACGACTTGCTCCAAATCCACCTAGACCAATGGATGTAGCTAGGTTTTCTCCATTGGCCTTACCTGTGGTATTACATGACCTTCCCTTAAATTATGCCTAGAGGATTTCATTATATGATGGAGAAGGAAATGTTACTACAAAATACCATGTTTGAAAATTTGATGACTTTATATATTTGGAAGAGGTTGATTATGAGGATGTCAAGATGAGGATGTTTGCACAGAGCTTGTCCGGGGAAGCCAAAAAGTGGTATAAATATTTACCTACTGGGTCTATTCAAAACTTTGTAGCCTTCCAAACTGCATTCTTGGATAGATGGGACAATAAGCAGAGTCCATTACAAGTTTTGTCCCAGTACAATAATCTTAAAAAAGGAGGGGTTGAGTCAGTCCATGAGTTTTTTAGTAGGTTCATGAGAGTCTATAATACAATACCTGCTGATATTAAGCCTTCAGCTAGTGCTTCAAATCTTCATTATGCAGAATACTTTGATAATGACTTTTGCATTGTTGTTGAGAGAAAGAAAATCAGCCAGTCTTCCTGCTATGTTTACAGATGCCTTGGAAGTAGAAGCCAACATGATGGCACATGGAAAGATAAAACAAAGAGTATATGTTGATAGGAGGAAAGGTAGAGAAGAAACTATGCCCTCCACCTCTTATGCTTCCTCATCTAATGATATCAAATTTGAAATGATCCTGAAAACAATGGAAAAGTTAATGGATAGGCTGACTATGGATACTACGCCAGTGAATCAAGAACATAATGAACCCCTAATCAGAAACCATAGCTTTATAAGGCCTATTCCTCCTCCACTCCCACACAATAGACAAAGAGACATGAGGAATCCAAGGAACCAAGAAGATTAGAAAATAATACCACCTTTCCCTAAAAATTATGTTGCTGATGATGATGGTGCAGAGTCTATTGAAGACCATATTCATCATTTTGATGATTTAGATTCTAAAATCTATCTGACTGAGGAGGAACACAGTATGTTTACACAGGAGGATGATAATAAATATTTTGAGGAGGTGTTGGGAATAGTATCAGAAAGGGTATATGCATGTTATAGATGATGTACAAAGAAAGATCAAATTGAGAAATAGAGATGTTATTATAAATAAAGGAAGGCTAAATTCAAATCATCCTTCCAGTAGTTAGATGAATACAGAAAAAAGAAATGAAAAAAGGAACATGTTGTACATAAAGAGATTGAAAATAGAACTGAGAAAATAAAGGAGTTAAAAAAAATGACACCCATGGATGTATATAAAATTTCTTCCATTTTTAATCTACAAAGTGAACTTGCTAAGTTGAAGATTTCAATTCCTTTTAATGAACTGCTCATAAATCAGGAGCATAGAGACATAATAACAAAAATGGTTAGAAATCAGGGAGAGACTCAGCTAGATATTTTGGAAGCGACAGATGACAATCCTACCATTGTTTTTGGGTCTAAGATTGATAATGTGGATCATGAAGAAGTACCACCTTTTTATATGGGCTTAAATGTGCATGACATGGTGTTTCATAATGCTATGTTAGATTCAGGTGCTTCACATAATTTGACACCTAAACGAGTGGTAGAAAGTTTGGGGTTAGAGATTACAAGGCCTTATAAACATTTGTATTCTTTTTATTCCAAAAGGGTGAAATGTTTGGGTTTGATAAAAGACATGGAAGTATCCTTGACTAAATTACCATCTAAAACTGTGGTCATGGATGTTGTTGTGGCTGATATCCCTCCCAAATTTGGTGTTTTGTTGTCAAGATCTTGGACTTCAAAGTTAAAAGGAAATTTGCAAATGAATATGTCTTATGCTACAATTCCTGTTCTTAATGAAAACAAGAGGCCGTGCAGTGAAAAAACATCACCTTATGTTGTGAGCAGTCAAGATCCACCAGGAATTCATCATATTTATGCTGTTGATATCGACTTAGGGTCATATATTTTCTTCAATGTTGTTTCTCTTTGTGATTCAAAAGTTGTTGTGCCAAACAAATGTAAAAAGGATAAAAAGGTGATAAAGGAACAAGAAGCATTGGAAATAAAGGAAAAGGAAGAAGGGTTGTGGACTATGTATTTTGATGAGTCTGTGGCTAAAGTGGGTTCTAGTGCATGTGTATACATAATTTCCCCTATTAGATATTTTAGAGCTTTTTCTTACAAGTTAACCTTTGAATGTACTAATAATGTAGCAGAATATGAAGCTTTGTTGTTGGGTTTGCATGCACTAAAATATTTGGGAGCTATTGTGTCAAAGTTTTTGGAGATTCGGAACTTGTGATAAATCAGGTGAATGATAGTTATCAAACTAAGCATCCCAGAATGAGAGATTATAGGAATGAAGTGTGGGATATGTTTGGAAACTATTTCACAAAAAACAGTGTCAAAGTGATTCCTAGATATGATAATACAGTGGCAGATTCCTTGGAAATTGATGCTGGAAAATTTAAGACTCCTACTGCAGGTAAAATAAAATGAAAGGTTGACATTGTGAACAGGCCTTCCATACCAGAAAATACCAAGCACTGGCAGGTTTTTGAAGATGATATGCAAACCAAAATATTTCTAGAATTGTCTAGTGAATTTGTAAATACCCAAATAGAAAATGAAAGTGTCGATTCTAAAAATTTTCAAGATGTTGATAAAGATGAAGAAGGAGTTGTTGAAACAAAGAAGGTGAAAGGCTCACTAGGAGGAAAATATAAAGTCCAATAGAAGAGTAATCATATTCCCAGAGGTTTAATTCCCTTAGAGAATATTTTTCACCAAAATTATGTTAGAGATCCTAAAGTCAAACCTGCTAAAAATGATGTTGAAGATAAAAATATTGGTATCGAGGAGAATCCCAGAATTATAAAGTTGTCCAAGAAATTGTCTGCTAAATAAAAAGATGAGTATGTGAACTTGATGAAAAAATACACTGATGTATTTGCATGGAGTTACAATGACCTCAAAGAGTATGACACCTCCATTATACAACATACTATTCCAATTAATCATAGAGAAAAACCATTTAGGTAGAAACTCAAAAGGATTAATCCAATGCTATTTCCTATCATTGAAAAGGAGATCAAAAAATTATTTGATACCGAAATAATTGTAACCCTGAGATTCTCCAAATGGGTTGCTAATTTGATGCCTGTTAGAAAGAAGAATGGTGAAATAAGACTGTGTGTAGAATTCATAAATTTGAATAAAGTCTCTTTGAAGGACAATTACCCTTTACCAAAGATGGACCAGATTTTGCAAAAAATGGTAGGTTCAGAGACAATTTCTACCATGGATGGGTTTTCAGGTTATAATCAAATAAAGGTGCTTCCTGAAGATCAGGAGAAAACTGATTTCACTACACCATGAGGTACATCCATGTACACAAAGATGCCTTTTGGATTAATGAATGGAGGAGCCACTTTCCAATGTGCTATGGACATCGCTTTTGCAGAATAAAGAGACAGGTTTGTAGTAATTTACATGGATGATATTACTGTATATTCCAAGTCTGATAGGGAACATATCAAACATTTGAAAAGGTATTCCTTAAATGTAGAAAATATGGAATTTCATTAAATCCAAGGAAATCAAAATTTTCTCCGGAAGAAGGAAAAAATTTGGGCCATATTATTTCCAAAGAAGGTATAAGGATTGATCCAAATATGGTGAGTGAAATTTTAAAGGTGGAGGAACCAAGAAGTAAAAAAGAAGTACAGTCATTCATTGGGAAGGTAAATTTATTAACGAGATTCATTCCTAGCTTTGCTGAAATATTGATGAACATTACTAATATGTTGAAAAAGGATCATGAAATAAAATGGACAGTAGAGGCTAAGCAATATTTCAAGAATATAAAGCAAGCTATTTCAGAAGCTCATGTGCTGGTAACTCCGTATTTTGATAAAGATTTTGTAGTATTCTAATATGCTTCAGAGCATACTATTGTAGCTGTTGTATTACAAAAGAATGATCAAGGTGAAGAACAACCTATAGAATTTTTTAGTATGATGTTAAGAGATGGAGAGTTAAAATATGATATCATGGAAAAACAAGCATATGCTTTGATTAAGGCCCTAAAAGATTTCAGAATTTACATTCTCCATTCACATGTAGTCGCATATGTTCGCAGCAGTGTGGTAAAGTGCATACTTACACAACCAAAATACGGAGGGGAGAAGAGCGAAATGGATTGCAATGCTTTTGGAATATGACATTGAAATTAATACCACAAAGTTGATTAAGGGACAAAAATTGGCTAAAATGATGACAGACTCCAATTGTGATTCTCTATAGCTAAATTTTCTGTCAAGTCAATTAAATCAGTTGGACACAGAAGTACAAGTGATGCCTGATTTTTCTATTTCTCCATGGTATATTGATATTGTTTATGTGTTGCAAAATTTACAACCTTCTGCAGGGTTAAGTAAAACTAGAGCAAGGTCTGTGAAGCTGAAGGCTGCAAAATTTTGTATTTTAAATCAATATCTTTATTGGAAGGATCATGGTGGAGTCTTACTAAATTGTCTTTTGGAGAATGAAGCTCAGCAAATAGCAAAATATTTCCATGATGGAGATTGTGGGGGACACCACTCATGGAAGGTAACTGCAAATAAAATTTTGAGAGCATGATTCTATTGGCCTTCATTATTTTCAGATCTGTATAAAGAAACCACCAAATGTCATCAGTGCTAGATTTTTTATGGAAATAGGAAAGTGGTTCCACTCCCTCTTAATCTCATATCAGTAGAAGCACCTTTTCAACAATGGGGGATGGATTTCATTGGGGAAATAAATCCAAAAATCCTCGGGACAACATAAGTGGATCTTAACAACAACTGATTATTTTACAAAGTGGGTTGAAGCAATACCTACTAGAAAAGCTATAGATGCAGTGATAATAGATTTCCTGGAGAATAATATTTTGGCAAAATTTGACTGTCCTAAGAGGATTGTAATAGATAATGTAGCTTCTTTTAAGTCCAGGAAGATGATAAATTTCTGTCATAAGTATCATATAAGTTTGAATCATTCTATTGCATATTATCCATAGAGTAATGGACTGGTAGAATCCTCTAACAAAGCTTGGTGAGGATAATTAAGAAGTTGTTGGAAGATAATAAAAGAGCATGGCATACAAAGATGAAATATGCTTTATGGGATGACAGAATTAGCACAAAGGGGGATATTGGAATGTCACCATTCCAATTGGTGTATGGAGTTGAAGTGGTTTTTTCCAGCATCTCTAGGAGTACCAGTTATGAAGTTGTTGCAGGAGT
This sequence comes from Pseudotsuga menziesii, assembly GCA_001517045.1. Classification (NCBI taxonomy): domain Eukaryota; kingdom Viridiplantae; phylum Streptophyta; class Pinopsida; order Pinales; family Pinaceae; genus Pseudotsuga; species Pseudotsuga menziesii. Next base: position 71,624 of record LPNX010859796.1, read on the forward strand.
AACAATATGAACCTAATCATATTCAAAGGAGAATAAACCAAATTATTGAGCTAAGAGAACTGAGAGATAAAACATATGATAAGGTACATATACATCAAGATAAAATGAAGAATACCTTTGACAGAAAGGTAAAAGATGACACTTTTCAGATTAATGATTTGGTGTTAAAATGGGATGCTCTACATGAAGACAAAGGAAATCATGGTAAATTTGATCATTTGTGGGTAGGTCCATACATTATTGTAGCACATAGGGGTAATAATGATTTTATTCTACAGTATTAGGATGGGTCTCAGTATGAAGGAGGTACAGTTAATGGGAGATTTCTGAAGCATTATTTGAAATAAGGGGGAAGGAAATTTCTTGTATTATAGTGTAAATAATTCTTTACTTTTAATCACTAGATATGGTGAGCTAGAATATTTGAAACCTGCAGAGAAGGCCCTATGATTGAAAGGGGTAGCCATATTTTAGTTTTTATATTTCTTTCAGAAAGACAAAATAAAAAGATTTAGATTGACAATGGATTTGGAAACTGGACTTCAGGGTTCTTTGCTACCTCACAGGGAGGATAGCATTCCTAGTGGAGCTATTTGTTCGCACTATATTTGAAATTGTAGATTGTTTAATTGAAGGGTTTGGAAATGATCATATTTGAAAATTTTGTGGAAGCGCCCTTTAGATTAATGGGTTAGAATGATCTTTCATCATGGGTTGTTGGATGATGAAAGGGATTTGATCTACGGTGGTGGATCGTTCCACAGTTTGAAACATGGGGGAGAAATTGAAAGGTTCTCATCAGCGAAATGGAGGTAAAAGGTGTCAAATATTAACGGCTCAGATTTAAGAGGCTGTAGATCAATGACACTGGAGTATTCTGCATCTTGAACATGATCGCATGAAAGAAGTTTTCCAATTTGCAAAATTGGTTAGTGGGTGGAAATATCAGATAGACAAGATGTGAGCAGAGATAGATCTACGATCGAAAACAATTCCGTAGATTGAACTAGCACAGAGAAATTCAAGATTGAAATCTGTGGAAAGTAGTAGGGGACATGTTAATCATCAGTTGCGATAGTGGTTGGGTTTTGATCAATGGATAAGGTGCATTCCACAAACAGAAGTTACTAGATTGATTAGGTTTGAAATTATTAGTGGAATGTTAAATCTTTTCACAGTTGGATGGTTCTGATGAAGTCAGATTGCAAATCAATGGTTGACATTGAATCCGTCGAATCAAGTTCTGCAGGGTGATAATGTTGAGTCTTGGTATTGCGATCTTGTGCATGAATGGATCATATTTCAAAGAAGAACAAACCTACGGTATAGATTACAAGAGATACACCATGGTTATGAAACATAAGAATTATAAAAACACCTACGTGGAGTTCAAAGGATTGTTTTTTTTTAGCATTGGAGTTAACAACAATGACTGTGTGCAAAGTACCAACATGGATGAAATCAGAACACTATGCTAATTAACAAGGTAGGAATCCTGAAACATTCCAAATACTTCTAGAAATGGATCATTAGAAGTGGTAGAAGTGGCAGATAGCGAAGAGTTAGGGGTTTCCGGTTAAAAGGTTGAGAAAATCTTCGAAGATTGAAATGGTGAATTTTTGGATACCATTTTACTGAATGAAACAATTGAGACGACTAAAAATAAATTGAAAATTCTTAAGGACCAGGGTAGTGGAAACCATGGTGTTTTCAGGTCTTTCTTTTATTTTTTCTCTGTTGGCTAGACTTCCAATTTCCCTGAATTTTTCAAGTGGTGTGCGAATAATTATTCTCCAACTGAAGAAGTCATCATTAATAAACTTAAGTCTAGGATCCTTTTTTCTATTCATGCCTCTGTTATCCACAAAACCATATCTCTCCTAGATGATTTTGTCCATTTATACCATGAATACAAAGAAGAAAATATCATACATTTCTTCCAAGAGTTTGCAACCGAGAGTAAGGAAACATTTTTGAAGTCATGTTCAAAGCCTAATAGTGAGGTTATAAGTTTTTCTTACCTTATTGACCTAGTTTTGTTTAATGAAGAAACCCATTCGTGCATAACTTTAGCCAGTCAATTTTTGGGGTTAGACACTAATGGTTATGTTACAGAGTCATTATTGAGTATGTTGTTTATCTTAAGTACTTGCCTAATTGAGTCTGAACATCCAGGTCAGTCTTCCCAGTTTTCTTGCCTTAAGTTTGATGAGTTTCTAGATGAGAACATTCATTCTTAGTTGTCAACTTCGATGATACCAGAGTTTTTAGATTCCAGTCATTTTTGCTGAAGATGTTCTTATCACATAATGAAGATAACCTGCAGTTTCCTGAGTTGGTAATCATTGATGAAATGACCCACGATTATTGTAAGTTCATTAATTGTTTGATGACAGAAATATACAACATTTTCTTTTAGGAAAGACTTCCTAGGGTATTTCCAGAGATGAAGGAAACATTGCAGATTTCCCCTAGTAAAAGCATAGGAGATTGGTTCCTTTTAGAGTCTAAAACAAGTATAAGGTTATATGGATTTGTGCACCAACCTTACATTCTTCTGACTTTTCTGACAACTAGAATCTTTTCTTTGGAATATTTTAGACAAAGGCTTACAGTTGAGGAAGAACACATCTTAAACTTTAGGAAGAGTCTAGATATTAAATTTCCCTGGGAGGAAAGGCCATATGTTGAGAAAAGTAGAGCTACTCTACCGATAATTGATAATATACTTAGAAGCATGGGGTTTCCTTTGGGAGGTTCTATCAACTATGATCCACACGAGGTAATCTTTAAAAGAAGACAGGCAAACAAAAATAAGCCTTCTGAACATACTGAAGTAGCTGGACTTAGAGAGGCAGCTAATTGGAAAGACTATCCTAACAAAACCCTAGATAATATTAGCATGGAATAGGACTCTGTGTCATCCATAACTGGAAATAATTCTTCCCTAATGGGTCTTTCTAAAATAGTTGTAGTTTTTGGTAATATTTCATAATTAGAAAGTTTTTTAGGAAATTCAAAGAAGAGAGAACTTTCAGGTTTCATGGACACTGAAGAAGCAGAAACTGCTAGTACACCGAAGAAGCATAAAATTGGACAAGAGGGACAAATGGTACATATAAAGAAGAGAAGTTTGAAAGGTAAAAATAAGCAAGAAAAACCCAAAGTAGTTGGTTTGGAGCTTCAGGAATATGTATTTGATGGAGTAACCCCAAATAAGTATACATCAAAAGATGAGTGGTTGAATACCTTCAGGGAAGTGGATGATAAAACCTTTGATGAAACAATAAAATTATATGAAGAAGTGAGACAATTGCCAAAGCCAGATATAACTTTAAAAATTGTAAGGGATCATACCAAAGATACCCTGAGTTTGGCCATGAATGTTAGTAATAAGGTATCATAGGTAAATGTGAACTTAGAGAATATCCCTACAAAATATATGATACACCTTCACAGAGAAACAAGTGATATAATATATACAAGATTTCTTAAATATACATTACAGGTGTCTAAACTAGAGTCCAATAAAAATAAAGCTCAGGACCTCCTGCAGAAAGAAAAGGTTGAGAACAAGGACCTTCGAATCAAAATTAAAAAGTTATAGGATGAATTATTGGAGGTTTGGGCAGTCAGACAAAGGAGCAGTGGCTCAAAAGTTATTTGATGAAAAAGAGAAAGAAGTTCAAGTGCTAAATAAGAAATTTGAAAGTCCTTCCACTCAACTAATTCAGACCTCTGAATTGACGGATTTTTGGAAGGAGAAGGAAGCATTAAGCACTAAGTTGATTTATTGTAAAGCTAAGCGATTAAATATTGAAGGAAAAAAAATTGGGAAAGGGATGCTAAGATTCTGATAGAAAATGAGAAGGACCTAAAAACTAAGTTTGTAGTAAGAGAAAAATAATTATAGAAAAAATGTGAAGAAGTTAAAAATCAATCTACTGTTCCTTCTGTAGAAAAAGATGCACCGTCTATTTCTGAAGCAATGTCTCAGGTAAAGATAAAAGATGTAGAACTCACAGGGTTAAAGCAATAGAACATGAGTCTAGAAGAGATAACTTTGAAAAGAGAACAAGAGTAGAAGAAAGTAGAGGAAAAATTTCAAGAACTAATAAATCAAAATACCAAGTTAACAAAGCAGGTGGTTGGAGAAATGGCCTTATAAGGGGCCAGACATATGATTTGGGATAAGATTATTCTAGAAGCTAATAAGTTTAGACCCTATTTAGATTATGTTGTAGATCAGAAGAATGATCTGAAAGTAGCCAGACATAATATTTTGACAATAAAACAATGATTAAATAAGAAGCCAATGGAAGTAGCTTAGAATGCTATCAACTTTTTAAGTACCTTATGAGAAGATCAAGTTAGAAGGTTTGATATCCAAGACAGAGTTGTTGTTATCTCTTGGGATAGAAAAGTGATTGGAAAGTATAGAATGTTGGATACTGTACAAGATAAAGTTGATATTATAAGTCATAAAGTCAAAGAAGTGACTAAGTTATTTACTCCATTGGTAAATAGGGGAATTACTTTCTTCTGGGAGGAAATGGGACCATTATTGTCTCAAAAGGAATATCTAGATAAATTGGTGAATTACAGGTCGGACCACAGTATGTTTGAAGATGTGAAACAGACTATGTCTAGAAGAGCAGTGTTTGATAAATTGGCTGGAGAGTTCAAGTTATTATTTGATTTTAAAGTCGTGTGTGCCAAGGTGCCTAATTTTTCATATGCAGACAACATGGAGCTCAAAGTTTTGGCACATGAAATGGTTGTTGCAGATTTTCCTAATCTGTAACATTGGAGAGAAGTTCAACAATATGGATCAACTAAATATAAGTTACAACCATGAAGACATCAAGGAAGACAACGCAAATGAGTTTCAGTGAAGGATATATTTTATGATAAAATTTTATTTTTAATTTCATTAGTTAAGAATTTTTGTTATCTTAGAACTATTTTGTAATAGACAAGTGCTTTGACACATGTAATAAATGGTTGAAATCGTTAGACAGTTAGGTTTATTGTTCAACTCGAAGAGCAATTGTATAAGTATTCATACATTTGATGAAGCAAGGGTTGGAACCCATGAGATTTTGGAGATTTGTGTACTTAAGTTTTTCTTTAAATTACAGAGCTGAGAGTTGGCGTATTTTAGAGATTCATCTTTTATCTCATGTTGTAGTCTGTACTTTCCCTTCTTATGTGAATGTTTTTCTAGTTTTATCTCTCTATTATGTTTTCCTTCATGTTTGAAATAAGAGTATAATAGTTTGGAATTCATATTTACTACACTCTAACTGTTGTTTTCAGATGTCCACCAAACCTTTCTTCTAAAGTTGATACATAATTCATTTTTACAATGCTCTTTGTTAATGGTTTGTTCATGTTCTTCCTTTTTCACTAGACAATCAAATTTTGACTATGACTGAGTAGCTACCTTTCCTTTGTTTAAAACTTCCATGCAAATACTCTATTTATCTATATTCATATCTTGAATCCATAGACCAATGGTGATGTGTTCAGTTTCAACCAATTTTACCAATTACAAACAATTTTTCTTATACATATTTGGCCTTGTTAATATTTTGTGAGAGATCCCTCTAGGAAGAGAAAAAATCCAGTTTTCTCTTTAAAAGTGGTTTTTCCTGTTACATAGGAATAACATTTACAACCTTGTGTAATTTTCCAGTGATAACAGATTCTATTTACCAAGGAGTGAAAATGTTTTCAGAAGTCTTGGCTAGAGATAAGAGCAAGGATGAACAAAACCTCATTTTACAATATGAACATGAGATTAAAACTAGGGTTTCAGTTTACAGGACAATGGAACTAAACATACTAGAAAAGGTAAGAAAAGACAGAGAAGGTAAAGAAACTCACGAAGCAGAAGGTCCATCAGTGATAACATGTCAAGGTGGAGGTAAATGTAAAATCCCTATGGAAGATATTCCACAAGTAATTATTGCTCAACAATTAAAAGCTATATTGCAAACTTCTCAGCAATCAAAGCAGAAATTAGCCCAGATGACTTCTGTATTGGATACTGAAGTAGCTGTAGTTGCTAACCCTGCTATTGAAATTTGGGTAAGTATTGCAATTACCCAGGTATGTGATGAACAAGCAATAGTTGAGGTTAAGCCAGTTAAGAAACAAAAAATTCAGATAACTGCTACTCAAATCCCTTCTATAGACTTGAGTGACTATGATACCGAAGAGGAGGTGATTACCCCTATGGCTGTGCTTGAAGAAGTAGATGAATATTTGCAAGCATTTATGGATTTGTTCAATGGTAATGGTATGAAAGGTTCTATACCCATTCTGAAGATTTCATAATCCACTTCTGAATCCAATTCTTTAACTTCAGTATTGCTCCTCTCATCCATCTAGACTCTCTCTACTATTCCTACTAGAGTAATCCCATCACCCTCACTATCTCAACTCTATCATACTTTAACCTTTACATTTTCCCATATCATACATATCTCAGTCCAACCTTCCATGTTTCAATCTACTCTTGCAGAAAACCATCCCTTGAAAATTCCTCTGGAATTACCCTCATTTACCCTTTCATCATCATCAATCCCTAAGAGAACTTTGGTGCCTTCATCATCACTTCCAGCTCCTAACGTTCACATTCCATATCCTGAAACTTCCATCCCAGTCCTTTATTCAACCTCTGAAACAACACTTGATCAAAACACCTCTTTTCCATTACCTACTTCTCATATTATTGTGCCTATACCCATTTCCACCATAACTCAGACATCTTCATTGGTCTCAACAATGGATGGGACTACATCATTTACTAAGTTAGTGGATAAGTTTTATGAAGACATTGTAGTCCCTATTGGTGATTATTTCTACAAAAAATCATCCAAGGTAGTTCTTAGAAGAAGAAAGAAGAGAAGTAGCAATCAAGGTGGTGTTGAAGCTAATCAGATAATCTAGACACAACAGTCTCATGATCCTCAGATATATGTTGTTGATACAACTACAACTTTGGGTGCATTCACAAGTGCTAATATTGATGTAGCTATGTTGATATTAGTTTTGTCCCCATTTTTGGCTAGTAAATTACACTTTTTGACATCCATTTTGTCATCTTTTTGACAAATTTCTGTCATACATCTTATCATTTAGCCTCAGGTAGGAATATATTTGGATTTATGCAAATTCTGGTTTATTATTATTATTTCACGATTTTATTGATTAAATTTGATATTATTTAGGAGCATATTTGATATATGTATGAATTTGTTTGCAGGTTATAATATTTTGGATGAGCCAACAACTAGACACACATCACACTAGATATGCGTAGAGCGCATCCAACTTACCATCCAGCTCATCGATCAAGTCGTGCATTGTTTGATGGCATATTCCACGACGTTAAAGGATAGAACGGTCTACAACTATTTTTTTGTGCATGCATCTGGATGATAAAATGACCTTCATTCTAGAAGGCTCATTAGCTTTCCTCCTCTGCTCAACACCATGACACCAGTCCAAGTTAAAGTGAATGCTCATGCCACATCACGCGCAATGGAGAACCAGTGCATGAGGAAGAATGAGAAGTGTTGTGTGTTGGCATTCAATTAGTTGGTTGCAATAATGGTTGACTAAATTTAGGAGTGGTCGACCATTGAAAGGGTCGACCTGCTTATCCCTATAAACGATATATATAAGCACCTCCACATGAGAGAAGCGAGTTAGTTTTCTACATGTAATCAGTCAATCTCAGAAAAAATATGTAATACTATTTCAAATATTAATATAAGTTACATTCTTGATTTGTTTATGATCATGCTCATGTAAGCGTATAGGAAGTGTCACCCTTGATTGCTAAGAAGGCCCCTCATCAACCAATGGTTTTCATTCTTGTGTGTGTTTTCGTTACTTATTTCCTTGCAGTTAGTGTAGTTAATTTATAATTTGTTTGTGTGAATTGATTTCATGCAATTGTTCATTTTATTATTTCATGTAGCATAGGATATAGTCTAATGTTGTGTCGATAATCTAGTTCTTATTTCATATATTAAAAGTGACAACACCTAGTTTGGTTTCAATTTCCTTTCTAGTATTTTCAGCTTGTTGTTCAGTCTTATGTTGACAAGTTCAGAGGGTAGATTGATTTGATATCTTAGGATCAAGTTACAGTAGGTTCATTTCTATTCATTTTGATTTTTTCATAAGTTCATTTGGTTATATTTTAGTTTGTTTAACAATGCAATAGATAATGATGTCCTTATAATTATGAGTTAGTTTAAGTTATTATGTTGTTGAATTTGATCACTAAGTAGGTTTACTTACTATCTTTATGAATTTTGTTTTCATGTGCACAAGATTAGCTGATAATTAGATAATTTAGGATATTTTATACTATTTTCTCTATATATACTATCATTCAGATAGCCTGTTCATCCTGTCATTCAGACCTACCTTCCAGTCTGCTATCCAGCCCTTCGTTCAACCTTCAATATTCTTGTTTTGTTTTAAACTTGTTTTGAAGTTCTGTTTCTTTAGCTATCAAATTCTATGTTGTTTTGGTAATTAGATACTAATTATAATTATCATTAGGACCTTAGGTCAGATTGTTTAAAGTATTATCAAGTTCCATCCTTATTTTCCACCTTCTCTTACCTAAATATGCTTTGAGTTATACTTTGTTTTGTTTCTTTTATCTTTGATTTCCTTATTCAATACTATTGCAATGTGTGGTAATTATATCTTCAGTTTGGCTTGATTTATTCTTGTGTATGTTGATTTAGGGTTAGACATGTTAAAACTCTAGAGAAGTACATTAGCACCTTGTAAATTGGTCATAGCAATAGGACCTGTTTCTTTCATTGTGTGGTTACTGAAGAGATTTGTAGAGTAGGATTTAAAGGAGTTATCTTTATTAAGTTTTCTATTTACTTCTTATTAAAGTTTTGTTTATTAAGTTTTCTACTTGATTTACTAATTAAGTCTTCTTTATTAAGTTTTCTACTTGCTTCTTATTAAAGTTATCTTTATTAAGTTTTATACTTGCTTCCTTCATTAAGGTCTTTTACTTGTTTATAAGCTAGATTTCCCTTACGTTTGTTTCATATAAGAATTGGTTATTTATGAAAGTAATCTTTAAAAATAATATTGTCTCTTAATATATTAGTTGTTCATAATATATTTTTAGTTAGATTCAGTTGCTTATGGAATATATCACCATGTTTACCATCACCTGTAATTGGACCTTGCTTAGCTTGCACATATTTGTAGAACTTAAGTTAGATCTGATTCCATTCAGTTTCTTTACTTCTTTTGAAAGCCATTTTGACAGTACTCCTCCTCTAGTTCCAATCACAGTGAATGCATATCCACAGAACAATCAGGGAGAGTGGAATTAGATAGTTTAGTTTGAACCATTATGTACATTTGTTAATTCCATGTATAGTTGGTTTCTAATATAATCCTTCCTTGTATAGTTAGTTTCTAAAATTGTTAAGAAGTAAAATAGTTAATTAATAGGTTTTACTATAAAGAGTAGAAGAGTATTGTTTATATATTTATCTTTTAGTAATTGTCCATAGAGTAGAGTAGTATAGCTTGATACTGCTCTAATCTAATACTCTGTTTTGGTTTAATGACCTTCATAGTTGAATTTATAGGATTTTGACTCAGTTTTTCATTTTGAAAGACATTTTGATCTTTTCTTTGTTAAAATATTTCCACGATTCCCTAGGAACTCCTCTACCTTCGCATATACTTTGTGTCAAGTCTAAGTTTACCAACATCGATCGATAATTAAATATTAGGTGAATTAATTAAGACATTATAACACTCAACATTTTTGGCGCCATTGTCAGGGAGTTGTTTAGTAAGGTAGAGTAAGTAGAATTCCCTTAATGAAGTTTAGTAATAGGCTGGTGGTGGGGGAGCAGTAAGACGAGAGGTAAGAACCCATGCATATGTTATAACAGGCGCACCTAAATCTAGTAGTAGTAGTATTAGTAGCATAGGTTCCCCTCTAGTTTAGTTTTTCATGAACATACCTAGAGATTATAATGGTAGATACGTTAGAGCTAATTCTCAAAACCTTATTAAAATCCCTACTAACCTTTACGGGGGACGAAATACCCCAACCACTAACTCAACAAAAAGTTATCATAGAACCCATGTAGGAAGTAGTTCTACTTGGAAACCTTAGTACTTTATAGGAGAAACCTTAGATGGGGAAGAAATCCTGGAGGGATGTCCTAAGGATCCCATTTCTGAAGAAATTGAAGAGGGTCAACCTTTGGAAACCCTCAACCCTCCACCAGTGCAGAAACCTAACAATAAAACTTTCTCAGTACTAGGGGATCCTAACTTTGTTGATTTCATTGATCCTTCCCAGGTACAAGCTCTCTTTGGCGGCTCAACAAATATAGTTATTTCATAGATAGAAACCTACACAGTAGCACCTACCATTCCTATAGAATATAATAAAAACATAGTTGATCGTAGGAAGATATCCCTCAAAAAAGAACATTGGGACGACCCATTATCACCTCGAAAGGAGCATCCTAGGTACACACTCTTTAGGAATCAAAACTACATGGAGCTACAGGGAGAGAATGAAGATAATGACATGGTTAGAAATGATGAAGGAGAAGGAGAAAACTGAACTAAGACTACCTTTGGGTTTCCTATTTTAGACACTGCACAAAATATAAATATGAAGAACATCCATCCTTCCTCCTTACCTACTTTATATGGGAAAAGTAATGAAGATTCAGACACATTTTTGTTCGAGTTTGACATCCTCTATAGAAGTTATAACTATCTACAATATTCCCATAAATTAAAACTTTTCTTGGCTACACTAAAAGACTCTTCCTTAAGATGGTTAATGGGATTAGGAGAATCTAGTATCAGGACTTGGGAAGATATGAAAACTACATTCTTGCAAAAATACCAAGAGTATTGCAAACCAAGAGACTCTCAAAACTATATCTTTAAGATATTACAACTCGAAGACAAGAGCTTGGAAGACTATCTCGAAAGATTTATCTATATGTTACATAAATCTAAACATAACGACCTTCGAGAAGATGCAGTACGAACACTCTTCCTTAAAGGGATATCAGAAGACCTAGTATAAAATCTCAATCTCATTGTGTCCAGTGATATCCATCATAAACCTTTTTCACAAATTGGGGAGATATTTAGAAATTACTCTAGTAGTAGGGGGAAAGTTGGGAGAAATATTCAAGAGCCTTATAATAGAAATCTAAAAGGAGATACTCCCAGTACAGGAGGAGTCACAAGGATGGAATTAGGAAACCTATTGGAAAATTTTAAAACTGATATTTTAGGAGCAATGGGTTCCCAAATAGATGTGTTACAAGCTAAGAACATGAAAGAAGAGGAATGAGCAGCGATGAGTATTTTCAGTCCAAAATGCAGAACTAAACATCCCCAATGGGAATGCCCATTAAATAACATATCCATATGTCACATCTGTACAGAGGAACATCCAACAGATGATTTCCCATCATTTCCAGGGTTACAAGCCATATACAAGAGTGGGGATGTGGGTGAAACATCTTGGAGGCCTCCTTGGAAACCAAGGGACCCGCCACCATATCAGAATTTGGCACCACAACCTCCACCTTGTTACCAACCTTAACAACTGCCTCAACATTAGAACACTACAAGTTGCTAGCATTGGCCACCCCAATATCCTCCTCCTCATTTTACTCAGCAACAATATTGGCCACAGGGGTGGAGGGGACAATCCTACCCCCAACCAGCACTTGTCTCTACACTTAATCACCCATATCCTCAGCACTTAGCCAATACCTATGATGTTTTACCAGGGTTTGTGCCTCTAGTTCCCCTTATTACACAAAAACCTCATCATTTCCAAAATACAAACCCTCCACGACCTACATTGTTACCTACATAACCGATACCTAATCCAAATAATAAGCCAACTCAAGCTCTTAATAGCATTGAGTTGCAAACTCTTCCATCCTATGTTGTTTTGACTGTATCTGCACATGAGATACAATTACAATCTGGAAGAGTTGTAAATGAGAGACCCAAGTCATCAGTCATCATTCGTGAAGAGAATGATGAAGAAGATTCAAATGAAGTCGTGAATGATGCTATTTTGTAGGATGTGGATATTCCAAAGATCCAAATGCATACCCATCCTCAATAAGAACCCAATCAGGAGCACAGGATTCTTCCATTTCCAAAACGAATAGCAATAGAAAAACCTGTAGTTCATCCTGAGTATGACATTATGAATGACCTAAAGAATATCTGTGTCAAAATTCCTCTATTATAGGCTATTAAGGCATATTTGTCCTTGTTAATATTTTGTGAGAGATCCCTCTTGGAAGAGAAAAAAGCCATTTTTCTCTTTAAAAGTGGTTTTTGTTGTGTACCTCTTAAGAATGTTATATTGTGATTGTATTTTAAGGTTTCCTTCTTATTGAGGTGATATAGGGAGTGTACTGTGTACCATTAAAATTAAGAAAGGGTTTTTATGTTTTCTTTGTTTGATTTATAAAGATTGTTACCATTGTATCATATATGATGAGAGAATATTGTATTGATTAGTGCTCCTGTTAATGTAGTTCATGATTTCTGGATTGGTGCTATTTCAATTCTCTCTTTTGTATTATATTATTAATTGCTTATATATATCTTAAGAAATATTTTATCACTTGTTAAACAGCTCTTCTGGCAGAGATTAAAGAAATAAATGAGAAGAAGAGGAAGGAGGATGATGTACTTCTTGCTATCGCTGCTGGGAATAGAAGACCAATAATCCCTAATCTGCAGTTTGAATATCCTGATTTTGACATTCATGAAGACTTATATCAAATTATTAAGTACTCCTGTGATGAGGTATGTACAACGATGGAAGAATTTGAGAAAGTGATGAGGCTTTGGACATCATTCTTGGAGCCTATGCTTGGTGTCCCAATATGAACTCATGGTGCAGAGGACACAGAGGAGGCAGTGAAACTGAAGAACTCTGCTGCAAAAGGTAGTGCAGCAAGTATAATAGGGGAGAGTGATGGAAGTGTTGGAGCTGACATAGGAAACACTAATTTGAAACAACCAACTCCTGTTGGTAATGGTGAGGAAAATTCAACAATGGGAACAGAAATTTCTATTAGGGTTAGAATGGAAAATGGTGATAGTACCATCAGGGGAAATGGTATTCATGAAACTGACCAAAATGGGCATAAAAGTGAGGGTGGAAAATCTCATTCCGCTGCACCTGTTGCTGATGAGATGCCTGGTACAGCCATGCAGGTTGGTCACATTGAAAAGTTAGATGACTCAAATGCTGTGAATGCAGTTGCAAAAGAGTCAAGTTTAGGACGATTGGGGTTGGACCATGTATCAGGTTAGCTACTCATCCCATGTATGGTACACAGCTTCAAAAAGACTTCAAATTATTAGAATATTTTGGCTTTAACAAGAACTATAATGTAGATAATATTAAGTTCATTTTTTACTATTCTGTTTATTTCTCTCATTTTGAGGTTAATTGTGTTGTACTTGGTAGGGACTGGTGCACAGCATTCAAGGCCTGGGCAAATGGTCGGTGAGAGTGGGCCAGAGCCTTCTATAAAAGACAGGGCAGGGCCTTTAGTAGATGTATGGTTCTGGAGTTCTCTTATATTATCTACTTTTGCGGCCATTTGTTGGAAATTATTAACATTACGTTATCTACATTGTTGTTTTAAAATATAATAAATGCAGAGAACATAGGATGAAATAGTGTTCATTGGTTAAAGTATACTACCAGGAAGCTTAATAATATTCAAATAAAAGTATTTCATTGGTTGTAATTGAAACATCTCATTGCTGGTAAAATACCTTCTTCCTCCCATATTATGTTGTGTGCATTTCACATGGTATATAAATTATGAGGATTCATAGCTAAAAGAGTCCATATGGGCTATT
>LPNX010859796.1:94906-123309 GCA_001517045.1 Pseudotsuga menziesii
GTATTTTTATTATTATTTTAAACATAATATCATATTAAAAATTTATGTTGATTAATAATGGACACCATTTAAACTACTAAAATATTATAACTACACATAAGATGGCTAAATTAATGACCAATAAATGAGATTAATGACAAAAATTCGCCTATAAAACGACCAAAAATTGCATATTAATGACCAAAAAGCAGTTTTGGTGGCTAATTTACGGTCTTTTATTACGCGACCAAATGTGGTCATATTCTAGTTTGTCATGTGGTCATTAATTTGGTCATAAATGTGGTCATATATTTGGTCATTGATTCAAATATTGACCAAATTAATGACCAAGTATATGACCAAATTAATGACCAACTGACAAGCTATAAATGACCAAAATAAAATGACCATATTTGGTCGCGTAATAAAAGACCGTAAATTAGCCACCAGCAATCGCCAGACCAAAAGTCGTCATTGATATGCGGATTTTGGTCATTTTTTTGGTCACTAATTTCTCATTTTGCACTAGTGTTATGTTCTGTTTGTTGGGCATGCTGACTTCCAAATATTGATGTTAGAATTTGGAAGTCAAAAGGTTTGTTATATTTTTCTTTGTGGGCACGCCGACTCTCGACATTTGAATCCCAACTCCCGATGTCGGAAGTATGAAGTCAGAAGGTTTGTTATGTTTTGTTTGTTAGGTGTGCCGACTCTCAAATCCTGATGTTGGAAGTCATAAGTCAAGAGGTGTGGGCATGCTAACTCCCGATTCCTAAATACTGACATCAAAAGTTGGAAGTCGAGAGGTTTTTTATGTTTTGTTTGTTGGGTGTGAAAAATCCTGACTCCAAACATTGGAAGTTGGAAGTCAAAAGGTTTATTCTGTCTTGTTTATGTGAGTTTCTGACTCCCCACTTTTAACATCGAAAGTCGGAAGTAAGGAGGTGATACTTATTTTTCTATTTTGAGGTGTTTACTTCTTATTTTTCAATGTTGGGATTGGCATCAAAAATTCAAAATTGGAGTAGGAAGGTTCACCTCAGCAGTGATGAATCGGAGGCAGATTTAGGTCATCAGATCTATTTGTTGTGGTTAATCCTAGCCGTCAGATCTTGGTTAAAGATTAATTAACATTGTGAATTGTTGTTTAATGATTTTTTAACATGTTATTAATGTATTATTAAGATTGTTAAGTTGTTTTTAAATATACACTTCTACTTATTGTTATTTGTTTAATTCTTGGAATTGTAACTTTTTTTATTGTTTAATTAAATTCATTAATTATTAAGAAATTTTGGAGCCCATATCAAAACTCCATGAATGTTCTTGGCCATCGATAGTCTTCATGCAGCCGTGTAGCACATTGGGGGTGTTATATTGTGGTATCAAAGATAAGGTTTCGACACTTAGACTCTCAGAATGTATTAAAGAATGAATTGTTTGAATTATGTTAAAATTATTTCATTTTTAGCATTTCATTCATATGTTTTGGTTTTGAATGCTTGGGAATTCTTGTTCACTATGTTTATGTGAACTGAATAAGAATTGTTAGTATTATTTTACTCATATGAAAAGTTAAATGAAAGAGTGTATTTATAATTGAAATCAATTGTTATCTAATTTTTTAATGTTAATTGCAATCACATGGTAAAATGTTAGTTGGTTATAGCTGGTTAACTAGTTATTAACTAGAAACATCTAATGAAATTTATTGGTATATAGCTAATGTGATTACTTGTAAGTGATGCATATATTGAAATCTATAGAGATAAAAATTTGAATGCAGGGAATTGAATATCTATCGGTTCATTCAAAGCATTCTTCACCATGTTTTTATTAAATAATGTGGAACATCTAAAGAAATGGAAAATTGCTCAATCTTTGAGTAAGAAGGGATATATCTTACCCTAACTTCAGTTTATTATTGAAAAGCATTTTTCCTAGAAATACTTGTTAGAATAATAAAAACACATTCACATACTTAGGATACATTAATTAATAATTTTGATTAATTTCCCAGGTCCTACACTAGCTAGTTGGCATCTTCTTGTACCACTTGGTCAAAACTTGCTAAAACTGCCTCCATGAGTTCCTTTAAAATATTATGGATAAGATTCTAACAGACATCCAGACTACCTAGTCTAGTAAGTGTGCATTCCTGCCTTATCTAGAGTTAGACTTCTTTTCAATAGCTTTAATATAAAAAGATTAAAGCTAGTCACATGGCAACTGCCTTATTTTTTGCACAATTGATTATCCATATTTTTCCATGTCAACTGGGGTTGAGCCTAATGCAACTACAAAGAAGATCAAGTGGCACAACAAGAGGGATGAGGTTTATGGTCTCTTGTGTCTCAACATTTCCAGATACCTTATTTTCCATATAGATGGATTGACATAACCAAATGAAGAATGGGAGAAACTCCAAACCTTATTTGGAAATACAGATGAAATGAGGGGAAATTCACTAGAGAATGATATTTTCTCACTAAGTCCAATCAATTTCGATTCCTTACAAGTCTACTTCTCCAATTTTAAAGCTCTTGTTCTTTAGTTAAAGCAGTGTGGTACTAAAAAGAAAGATGAACAAGTAGCATTCAACATAATTTCAAAGCTTGTCCCTGACTATTCTGTGTTTGTATCAACCTTCCATGCCACACAGTTGACAATTAGAAACTATAATATGCCTTCACTTGCATATTTCGTGGAATCCTTGATCTAGGAGTAAGATAATTTGGTCATGATGGGAACCATTAAACCTTCCAAAGACCAAGATTTGATTGTTGGAGATTCAAAGATGGATTCCAAAGGTAAGAATATCTCTAATCCAAAGAAGCCTCCTGATCAAAAGAAAGAAAAGTCCAAGTCTCATGAGGAGTCATAACCAAATTAAAATACCGAGGGAACCACATATGAAGTATAATATAACTTAGTTAGAAGGGAATAATAAACATGTGAACTTCTCATCTTCAGTTTAGGGAAATCACTTTTTGGAGCTTGAACCAAGGAACTATCAAGCCAAACAAGTCAGTCAAGAATCAAATAGGCAGTCCGATCTCCTTCAATTCTCACGAGAGGATGATATTGATTGTAATATAGTAGACTTAGTTACTAAGGTAGAATATGCTACTAACCAATTAGATTTAGGTGATATGTTTTGGATTTTATTTTTTGATGTAAAATGCACGAATAACACTGTTGAGTGTAAAGCTCTAGTTCTGAAAAAGGTTGTTGAGTTAAATGTAAAAGATTTGAAAGTTTTTGGCAATTATGGATAAAATCCTTTTCAGCAACAACTCAGACTTTGATCCAAAAAGATCCAAGGAATCTTGGTTATTTTCTAAAGTAGTACTTTACCTAGGATCTAGAAATCCTTTGTATATAAATAAACTTGCTTTTAGTGATTTTCTAGTTTGTTTTTTTTCCTATTTGTTTCACCTTATTTCATAGCCTTAGTTTGTTTGCTTTTAATAAACTAGCTAAATTTTGATTCTTAGAAGTATAGTCATCTTATTAAACTCAAAATCTTTGGATGTTAGGAATTGCTTATGGGAAAGAGAAAATGGTAAAGTTTGAACATAATGAGATTCTTTAACTGTTGATAGACGATGGAAAGGGAAGCTAGTATTTAATCCCACATTTGAATTATTATAACCCCTATGAAATAACCAAAACTCATGAGGTCTGGAGTACTATCTTGGGGTTTTATCCATTCTCACATTAACACCTGTCTCAAGAAGCATATCATGATGGACCCATGGAAAGGAAGCAGGCCTAATAGATGTATGATATTCAAAATGATCCCATTGCTACAAATCAAAGAGGCCAAAAGGATTAGATTAAAAAGTCATTTAAAAAAAAATATTTTTTCTAAAATATTCAGCCTTCAATTAAAGAAATGATGTTGAAGAAATAAATCATCAGAGGAAAAGGGTTGTAAAAACAAAAAATATTAGCAAGGTTCTTCTCCATCTGTGAGCATGATGAGAAAAAAATATTGTCACTCACACAAAAGGAAATGGTGGATGGAAGAACTTGTACCAAATTCTCAAAGTAAAAGAAGCAATCAAGGAAGACTTAGAATAAATTTTCAGTCATAAAGAAAGCATCAAAAGAATGCTTATAACATGGGAATGAGGAACACATGAATACATCTGTCTTACTTTGTTACGATCATGTGGATTCTTATCTTGTGGAAACTTATAGATAGGGGATAAAATGAAATCCATACTCTGGTCTTAAGAGAGTTATCAAGACACTGAACTCTTGGTTATCTTAATCCCAAAGAAATGGTATCAAATGTGATGCTTGAAAGTTGCATCCCTGAATAAATTGGTTTCAAAGAAGTCTAGGGAAATAAATTTAAGTACTAATTGAAAAATCATAGTATAGTACCATATGGCAATCTTGATGTTCAAAGAAGGGTTTTTTTAGAGATCTGTGTTCACTAGCTAGTCACAAATTGTTGCTGCTACAACTGCTTCCCCAAAAAAATTTACATTTTAGGGCCCCTCCTTCCATTTTTTACTATAAAAGCATGCTTACACTAGTTTCCCAACTCAGATAAGCCCTCCCTGCATACCTAGTCTTTCCTAGAAGCTTCAGAAAAAGGATTTTTCTAATCTTGAAGTGTCATTTTGGTAAAAAATCCTTAGGCATGACCTTGGAAACACGCCTTACAATAAAACTTTGCTTTCGATTTCATATCAATGGCTGAGAATCATTCCGACATGGATCAATGGTCCAAGAAATAGCAGAAACATAAAATATCAAGTTTTGGTTGTGAAAAGTTAAAGTTTTGATTTCTGCTTTCCACAGATCGAGATCCAAGGGGCTAGAAGGATTTCTCTTGAAAAGGTGGAAAAGAAAAGGCGGAAGTAGAAAAGATCAAGTTTCGGTTGTGAAAATTTAAGTTTTCGCTTTTCGCTTTTCACAGATCAAGATCTGACGGTCATGGAGGATTCCACACAAATCAACGGTCAAGAAAAAGTGGAAGCAAAAAGATCAAAGTTTGGTCGTGAAAAAGTTAGAGTTCTATTTTCCATAGATAAATGGTCCAGAAGACTTCCTCAAAGATCGACGAAGCATAAATATAAGGTTTAAACTTCGTGAAAGTTAAAAAATCCACTTTCTGATTTCCACTTTCCGGAAAGGAGAAAGTAGAAAGTTAACTTTTAAACTTCTTGAAAGTTGAAAAATACACTTTCCGAAAGGGCAGAAGCGAAAATTTAATGTTTAACCTTGCAAAATTGGCAAGCCCGATTTCCACTTTCCAAAAGGGTGGAAGTAGAAAGGCAGAGGAAGAAATATAGAAGTTTAACTTGATAAAATTTGGTGAACCCGATTTCCACTTTTCAGAAGGGCGAAAGCGGAAAGGAGCTGTCAGGGCCGTATGATCTAAGGGATCAAATCAAACCCGACCCATCCTTTGAGATGATATGATCCATTCAATGTATGTTTGTGTTTAATTGTGAACCATTGGGGAAACTAGGAAATATTCCTCTCGAAGCTTAAATTGAGTAGAATTGATTTCCTAACAGGGCGCTAGTCATTATTTTTGTTCTGTTTAATAATCGACACATATAATTAAACTTACAATTGAAAATACGATGATTAGTTTTAGTATCATTGAAAAATTATTATTGTCTCCATATCATATATATCTCTCATTATGTTTCTTTATATATCATAGGTATTATTGTTCACCAAGTTAGGATGAGCAATTGCGAAATCGGGTAAAGGATGCATCTTTCAATAGCTGAGATGAGGGTTTGATCTAGATCAACGATTGAGGTTGATTTCACATATTGAAAGTGCATGGAGAAATGAATTCTGGATTCATCATAATACAATAGAGCCAACACTCATCAACAGTTCATATGAACATATAGTTATATCAACGCCTATGAACCATTTCATTGGGCGAACTAGCATGGCCAAAGAGAATATTTACGAGCGCAATACTTTATGAAATCTTCCCAATGACAATAGAAGTCCACCGTTGATCCAGATCTAACGGTCCTTCAACCATTTTTCCATTGAACTAGCAAGAGAGATAATTATGGGAGACAAGAGCGAAATCCCTTATGAAATTGGGTTGATCGCAAATTTGAAATCTACTCTTCATTGAGAGATGGAGGGACCTTTGGCCATGTGTTTTTTTAGCTGGGCAAAGCTTGTATAATTTTTTATTTATTTGTTTTATGTTAAATTCTTCCAGGTGGGAGAATGAGAATCTTGTAAATATCCAAGGTGAAAGATAGAAATAGTATAAATAGGGTGCATAACACCTTAGAAAACACTTTTGGCTGGTGAAGAGAATACTGGACTATTTTGTAAAAGAGCTAACTCTTTGCTAATAAGGAGGATCAATTTGCAAGAACAAATGCTCGTACATATATTTAATCAGAATGTGTGGAATGCATACTATAGAACTATTTCTTTTTTCTCCTGTACATCATGCAGTAATATTGTTCTAACCTCCTGGAACTATTTCCTTGATCATGAATGGTCTGTTGTCTGTATAAATGTCTGTGTAATGATATGGTAATAAATGGTTTAATTATATCAGAGCTATCTTTGGTAGTATTTCTACTGTGAATGTGATTATTGTGTTGGTACAACTATTTGTTAGACTTATATGAACATTTTCAACATATTTCTCTAAACTCTAAATTTTCTCCCTGCAGGGATAGAACAGTTTAGTTTTAGATTTAGATTAGACATGCATTTAGCTTAGGAATCTACATTTCATTCTTTAAACAAAAAATCATATAAAATATGGATTGTTCCGTAACCAGTAAAATATTTAAAAAAATTAATCTACGATAGTCGAAATCGTGAACTGGACAAATTCCCCACACCAACCGGTGTATGATCTAATTGGGATTGTTCATGGGGGAGAATCCTTACTATTGGTACCTAAGATTTTTCCAGGCATCAACACTTCCATAAATTGTTAAAATATCGAGGAAGTCAGCTTCCAACCATGTAAAAGTGTGTGAAACTACAATGGATGTTACTGGTGTTAAAGAAGCTAAACTACTGAGAATCTGAAGCATCCCATGGGGGTGGGTGTCCAGAACCTTGGTGAAGCCGCTAAATGAGGATCACATTGTACTAGAGGTGCTTCTAGCATGATTTTCAAACATGAACACTTATAACCTTGATAGGTATGACTCATCTTGATAGGATTATAGGTGTTTCTTGTCAATCATAGGGGATACTACTAAGTTTAGGAGCACTAAGTTGTCTCCTTACTTAGTTTGAGGAAATTCCTTATAGTAATGGAAAGGAATCCCAAGTTACCACTGTAACTACTTCCACTCTGAGGATATGATGATTTGTCGTCAATGAGAGATAAAGAATACCGATATGACAATAGCCTTAAAATATGAACCAAGATCCTATTATAACCAATGGGGGAGGGACTGACTGGCATAACACAAGACTGGTCGATAAGCATGGGGATCATGACATCCTTTGATCAATGTTGACTAGGATGTAATTTGATGGAAGCATTATTTAGAGTGTAACAATGGGAAACAATCAAGAGATAAAGGGTTTTGTTAGAGGATACAATAGTGAGAGTATGGTGAGTAGAAAAATGGACAATGTTTGGTGACGGGAGACTCAATGACATCAATCAAAGGTGACCAAGGTTTGATGCCCAAAGAATGGGGGGGTTCCCGCAGTTTTGATAATATTGGTGAATGGTTTGTACATAAAGAATATTTGGTGGGGTCCCCATGGTTTTGTGCATGTTGGGGGACTAATTTATTTATGGGTAGGACTCCCATAATTTTTGGTGAGTCAAGGAGTAATTTTAATGATGGGTGGGGTTCCCACAGTTTTCAGTAGGTCGGGGAACCTTTTCCAAGATGAATTGAGAGTTGGTTTGCAAACATGAAGGTGGGTGCCCCATGAATCAATGATATGCAAAGTGTTTCTGTAGGAATAACTATATAAGATCGGTTTCTTCTAGGGGAGGGGGGTCATTATTTTCTTGGTAAGGATGATGATATGAAGGATATTTGTAGATAGACGAACTCTCATGGAGGTGTGATATGGCCATGGTAAATATTCCTTGTAACTGGTGCTAATGAGTTTGGTTATGTTGTATTACTTGAGGTAGGAGAGTAAATGTGAAACTATGAAATAATTGGATTTAGGAAGTTTTTTTTCTCGGGGGATCAAATTCCTTGGACTTGTGTGTGGTTCAACATCATGGGTGTCAAATCATAGGGGATTGTTATGTGTGAACACCCATGGGGGAAATAGAGTGGACCTTAGTAGTGACATTGATGGAACATCAAGACTGGGATATTGATGACTCTATGGCATATAGTCTCATTCTTATAATGCAAAAAATATGTTAGGGTTGTGGTTAGTATAGGGAGCATGGGTATCAAGAGGCCAGTTCCATGATAATTCATGTAGTAGAAGTATTTCATTATTGTCGATTGTAGCTAAATATTCATGTTCTGGGTTAATCTTGCATACATGACACACATACCTAAGTATAGTAAAGGACATGACAGAGGTATGGACAATGCATAAATAATAGTTCAAAACATGGTGCACATGTGGGGTGCTTTGTTTTCATGAACAAAACTGATTCAAATACATCCCATTGACATGGTTGTTGAGGGTGATTCCTTCAGAATCTTCAAAAACATATGTCCTGTTGGGGAGACAACTCTAAATGACATAGGTTTCAGTCCATTTAGGAACAAAATTTCATGGGCCGAGTTTGGATTCTTTTCTAGCATTG
Source organism: Pseudotsuga menziesii (assembly GCA_001517045.1). Classification (NCBI taxonomy): domain Eukaryota; kingdom Viridiplantae; phylum Streptophyta; class Pinopsida; order Pinales; family Pinaceae; genus Pseudotsuga; species Pseudotsuga menziesii. Next base: position 103,659 of record LPNX010859796.1, read on the forward strand.
ATTACTAAAACAAAATCTCTGTCAATAAAGATACGTCGGAGGACGTGACGATCATATTGGGATTTGGATATAATTTTGATGGATTTGCATTGATGGATGGAATCACGTATTTCCTCATTGAGGTGTTACAAGGTGAAGAACCACTGTTCCAATGTTGGAGTGTTTGGTAACAATTGGATGATTGGTTGGAGGGTAGGGATCTGGCACTCAATAGGGAGGGAAGCTTCAACCCTATCAACTAGGTTAAACGACATGCATATAGTAGTGGTTTTGACCAAGGATTTGTAATCCCATAGGGAAGGAAATATGATTTGGTTCTAATTAGACTTTTTCTTATCGACTATGCATTGGAGCATAGTTTTGAGAACTTTGTTGGAAGCCTGTACTTTTCCATTGGAATAGGGATAGTAAGGGGTAGAGAAGTCATGTTTGAACCTTAGAAGGGAAGATAAATCCTCAAAATTTTGATCACTGAAATTCTTTGGATTGCTAAATAATAACTATTTTGGGAAACCAAACCATGTGATTACATGGTTAAAGAATAATTGAATGGTAGAAATGGATTTGCAGCTAAAGGTAGGCATGTATTTATCCCACTTTGTGAAGTAGTCCACTGCGATAATGATGTATTTGTGACCTTCAATAGAGGTGAGGATACATTACATGCAGTCAATTTCCCACTTGAAAAGGGTCCTACACTAACGACTAGATGGAGGAGAGATTGGGAATCACGTGTTTTACAGGTGAAAACCTAACAATTGGTGCGTCTTTTAATATCGTAGACACAATCCTTGAAGATGGAATGCCAAAAGTATCCAAAATAGAGGAATTTTTGGGTGATGGTTAATCTAGAGAGGTGGCATCCATAGGTAGTATTGTGGAAATAATTAAGTACTTGTTATTCCTTGTTGTGAGACAAGCAACGTCGTATAATGGTGTTAATGACCCAATGATATAGGACATCTCCTAGGAGGAGGTATTGCGAGTATTGGTGATGAATGCATCGTCTGTGATCGCGAAAAAAGTGAGGGATGAAATTATAAGTTTTGAGGTAAGTCATTATATTTCCATACCAAGGGTTTGCAATAGTGATGTTGAAAAGGTGTTCATCAAGTAATTATTCATTCATTGGTTCACCTTGCGTAGTAGTGGGGAGGTCTGTGATAAGCTTATCGAGAACTAAGTATTTTTATTTTATTTTGGGGGTTACAAACTTGAGATTGAAGTCCTATAGGATTACAATCCATCATGCGAGCTTGATATTGTTGAGTCGGTGACATAGTATGTATTACATAGGATTGGAGTCTGCGATGACCGTGGTTTTTCAATGTAAGACATAATGGTGCAATTTTTTATATCGAGACGATGAAAGCTAAAACAATCTTTTCATCTTGAGTGTATTTGAGTGCAGGGTTGACCCATGATTTTCTAATGTAGTAAATTATTGTCCATTACTATCATCGTCCTATTGGACAAGAACGCTAGCCATAGTGCAAGAAGATGCTGACACATAAAGAGTGAAATATTTATCAAAATTTGGTGGGGAGATCAATGGTGTGGAGGCTATATCTTGTTTTAGTGCTTCGAAAGAGATTTGGGTGTGATCATCCCATGGGAATGGGATGTATTTATGAACTAGTCACATAAATCCATGAGCATGTGTGTTGTAATCAAGGACAAAGTGATGAAGGAAGTTGGCTTTGCCTTGTATACTTTGGAATTGTCACTGCACTTATGGGGGTTGTAAGTCCATGATGGCTGGAATTTTGGAATGGTACACGGTGATGACTGCTTGTGAAACAATGAAACCTAAAAGGAAACCTGCAATGACACGTAATACACATTTAATGGGGTTGAGATGAATATTATATTTATGACATCATGTAAAGATGGTGCGTAGGCCTGAAGGTGGTATACCCATTTCTTTGACTTGGATGTGAGGTCATATAGGAAGGATATAATGATCTGAATAAGGTCATTAAACACATATTCCAATGCTCGTTGGAATGTATCTACTATGTTTTTTAGTCCACAGGGAATGACTTTGTAGGAAAAGGTCCCCCACGGTATGGTGAATGAGGTCTTGTATTGATCCTGGGGGTGAATCCGTATTTGATTGTAACCAAAAAAACTAACCATAAATGATAACATATCACTACTGGCATAGGAGTCTATAATATGATCGATGAACAAGGTATGGAAATTTTCTTTGGGAAAATCTAAGTTTAGATCATGAAATTTTGTTCATACACGAATTGTGTCTTACTTTTTTTTCATTGGGACCAAATTGGACACCCATGAGGTATAAACAATATGATATATTAATCCTACATGAATGAGTTTCTTGATATCATATTTGATGGTGGGGGGCCTTAGAGGAGTGGAATAGTCATTGATTTTTCCTAATAGGAAAGACATTAGGCCATATGTCGATGTGGTGCTCAATGATTTCCAAATCTAGGTCAAGCATTTCAGCATATGACCATGTAAAGACATCTTAGAATTCTTTGAAAAGGGAAGTGAAGTAGTTGATCTCTTGTGGGGAACATGAGGCACGAATGGAAATGTTTTTGACCAATCAAAGGGTGGTAGATATGTCAATTTCAATGGTTAGTGATATGTTAGAAAAAATTCCCTCCTCAAAATCATCAAGAGTAGGGATATGTATTTTGAACTAGTTGACATGTTTTGGTAGTAAGAAGCATTTTGATTCAATGGTGTAATATTGGGACACCCTTGGAGATGTGAAAGATGACCGATGATGGAGGCTATTCCATGGGGGAGTACCTATATGCATGGCCTCAATTATAGCCTCATCTATGGGGAAAATAAATTCCTAGATCATGTCCTTATCGAAAGAAAAAGAGTCTTCTAAGACTATATTGGTACTTGTGGGGCCGATGGTACGAGGGGGAGTAGGTACATTTGGTATTGATTCAATAGTATAAAGAAGAGGGACACTATCTATGAAGATAATTTTTTCATGGTTACTAGGTGGAGGAAGAAGAATCTGATCCTAAGAATTTCTTGGAATATTGCGTAGCTTTGGTGACAGCTGCAATCTAGCGGGCCCTTGAAATGTGGACCATGGGGAGGTTTTCCTTATCATTATCCTCAATAGAGATAACATATTATTCCAAAACAGTTGAAGTACCACTCCTCTAGGGATAAGGTTGTCTGAGAGGTAACTTTGTTTGGATCGAAGGGTGTGGTATGTGTCCTGCAATGGACATTTAAACGTATGTTGAGACATCAATTTACAATATCAGCATTGGAATGTAGTGTGTGTTTGATTCAATATGTGAGAGGGACTCTTATCCTATGGTGGGGAGGTGCTCATGACCTATTTGAGGGTAACAATAGTTTTTAGAGGGTTTGGAATATCCTCTTCCAAGAGTTGGGTAAGATGAATAGTTATCAGTGTGTTTTGAAATCGTGGGATATTGGGGAAAATTATGGTGCGTATAGTTCCTAAACTGAGAAAAAATAAAATATGATTTGTTGGTGTGTAATGATTTTTTCTTAGTGGCCGAGGAGGTTGATGTGCCCCCAATCATGGGTTGGGGTGCATACATGATACTAACTGTTGTGTTTAGAAAGTTTCTGAGCTCTAGTAAGGTAGGGCACAGTTTGGTTGCATGGCCTTGCTACCCACATAAAGAACATGGAGGTGTGACTGTCATAGTGGCTATATCTTGCATGATGGGAGATTTCAATGTTTGTTGGGTAGCAAACATAGTTTTGGTTTAGTGGATCTTGATGAGGAATCAGGGGAAAGTTTGGTTGTTGAAGGGGCCTTCAACTTTTGTTGTTTAATTCCTCTATTGGTCGGGGCTTTCAAAATGGGTTGAATGGTTCCCCAATTTTGAGTTTATATGATCATTGGGGATAGTTTGATCACAAGGGGGGTTAGTTCAACTTGTGGCTCTACGAGGGTGACTCATCGAATGTGACGCATTTCATAGTGAATGGGTTTGGATGCCATATTGACATATGGTGGCATAAGGTACCACATAGGGATTCCCAATGTGATCTCCAAGAGTGTCAACTGATGCATGACTGGTCTTCCTTGCAATCCTATGGGGGGATACAAAAATGGTATCTGGAATATTGGAGGCATAGAGGGGTTTAATGTTTTTTCCGCTCTATGGCTTGTGGGTCAAGTTGAAGATGATACCATTTGGTGGGGAGACTCATTTTCGGTGGTGAAAAGACTACACAAGAGACCATCCATTGATATGAATATTTTAGGTGGAGGTCCTGAATACACCCCTAAGAGGTCAAAATCCTTATGCATACCCAGGAAAATGTCAACATAAGATGGTTGATTAACTTGTCCTACTGTGGGTAGGAAATTTTTAGGATTGGTAGTGGCATGGGGATCATACTAGTTGAGTTGGTCAAGGGTGACCACATTCCCATTAAAGGGAAACATCATGATTTTTAAGAATAAGGAGGCCACCACCTTCATAACATACATGTAACTATGACCCAGTAGGAAATTGTAGTCTAACTAGGATTCAATGAATTCAACATCGACCATCATGATTTTACCCCCTATATCAAGGGGACTTCCTGGTACAATCCACGTAGTTGGGATGGTCGTCCTTCATCAATGAGCCTAATTGTTTCCAAACATTGGAGGAAATGATGCATGTGAATGTTCCTTCATCGATGATGCACCGATGAATGATGATGTTCTTCATGGTGACCGGGACTTGGAAAGTGATAAAAGATGGTAGTCTTTATTCTCCTTTGTAAAGTTTGAAATTCATGAGGCATGAGTCAGAAGGGTTGATGATGTTGATGGAGTTCAATTGTGCCTTGTTTTGTGTGGGGAAATACTGAAGCACCTCTAATGTTGACATGACAATTGGTGATTGTGACAAGTCATCAATAATGATGTAATTATTGGAATCCTTCATGTGACGGTTATGAGGTGTACGCCTAAGTGGTGCTTTAGGTATCCTCAGAATTTGTTCCAAGTTGGGGCATGGGATCTATAAAGGGTCTCCAAGAGGGACTAAAGTCTCTTCTAGGATGGGTCAGTTATGAGCACTAATATACCCCTTGGCACAAGTATGGAGGTTATTTGATGTCGATTTCATGAAAACATTTTGGAAGGATCCATCTCCTGGGGTACAGGGATCCAACTTCTGGGTAACTAATCCTTGATTTGCAAAGGATTGTTTCAAACAACTTGTTGAGGTTTTGGTGCAAGAGGAAACTGAGGAGGGTTGTTTTGTGTTTGTTTCTTTGCTCCCACCAACTATTGGCAATCAGGGATAAGCGGAAAATGGTGACTATAATGGTCAAACTCACCAAAAATTGAGCAAGGTTAATTGGTCCTTAGTTTGGAATTATTTCCTTGCTTGGGGTGATTCCCCCCTTTTGTTGGTTGGTTACCCTAGTTCAGGTTCTATTGGGAAATTTGGTTTCCCCCCTACCCCTATTGTTGGGGTTGTTTGTTGTTTCCCTTCTTATTCCCTAATTTTGAGGATTTGAGGGATTAGTGATGTTCAATAATAAAACTATTAACTTTTTTGTTGCATAGAAGGTTGGAAAAAGTTAACTCCCATATCGGGAATGGTTATCATTCCAGTAGGACATGGGTATGGATAGTAAAGATTATAACTTGGTAGCAGGATGTAGGTGGGTTCTACTACGTATGATGTGGATTTAGGTGCAAGTGGTGTTATTTACGGTTGGAAAACTGTTTGTAGGGATTGTACCTAGATAGGTAGGGTTGTATGGTCTATATCAGGTATGTCTAAATGTAGGATTTGGTATAGTAGTAGGGGGAACTGACATAATAGGGGCAGGTGAGTATTGCACCATTTGTTGGTTGTGGAGCCTGATATTCCAAATTCAAAGATATTATTATCTAGTTGTGTTTGTACCCTAGGTTTATTGTACACTTGTCCTAGCTTGGGGGTGCGGGGGGCATGGGGACCAGTAGGCCCCAGGTGGGGGTTCATGGACGAAACCACCGAAGGAAATTTTTGGGATGTTTATTAGCCAACAATTTGCGTACCCATGGTATTGGGTGACTTGTAGTGTTTTCCCTATAAAAGGAAAGTATTGTAATACAACTACGTATTGTATTGTAGCATTGTAAAATCTCTATGATTGTGTGAGAGATACCGCGAGAGCGTGAAAAAAAAGTGCAACAGGGTTGTTTTAGGTTGTATCCCTTCATTTTGTTGGACGATATAATAATAAAAGACTAAAAATTTCTATGTGGACGTAGCCCATATTGGGTGAACCATGTTACATCTATGTCTCTCTTGAAATATGTTTAATGTGTTTGCATCTTGTTTAATTATTTAACTGTATAATTGCTATTGATCTGCAATCCTATTTTTCTAACACCATCATGGGTGTGAGTGTAAGAGTTAGTTGCGATGGAACCTTACCATGGGAATAAATGGACTTGATAATCCCATCTATGAAATGTGAAATCCCTATAATGAGGATATAATGATCGATACTAAGGGGAATTTGATAGTATGGTTTACAAATACCATGATTGGGCATATATGAGGTCAAAGTGTTGTGCTTTGAGAATTTCTTCTTCCTCAATTTGCAGCATAGAGGTAGATATGTCCTTCACAATAGCTGGTTGGAGATATTTGAGGAACCAATTCAAGAGGAAAGAGGGTTGAATGCTGATGCTTCAAAAGGTGCGACAACAATTTCATTTGTGGGTATGGCCTGCAATGTGTGTTGCATTGTTTTGTTGAAATTTAGTGAGAATCTCAAGGCCTATGTCATGTCATATGGGTAGCTAAAAGTAGGAGAGAAATGTGGTGGAAATGGTCTCAAATGTGGTATGAGATTCCCTACAGATGTGGACGTACCGTTTTGTAGTTGTACCAATGAGGGTTCTTTGGAAGAGACAAAGGATTACCAAATATTCCACGATGTTGTTTGAGGAACACCATATATGGAATGACATGATATGGTTGGCATGATCATCTTCCTATTTCCCTTGAAATTTAGGGATGTCCGAGAGGAGATTATCAAGCATATTAGTCCAATTGGGATGATGATCTATTGGATGATTAACCACTTTTGCTAGGTCAGGCAGATTTAAACTTGCCATGAATGGTAGGTTTGGGTTTGGGAACACCATTGTATTCTATGTGTGGATTCTTTGAGAAGGATAACTTGGAATATGTGTTGGTTATATTTATATCCTATGAGGAGATGGATATGTAGTGTGGCCTCTTCCTGGAGTTGGGGAAGAAGGTGGGATATTCCCTCTTAGGGGAGTAAACAAAGGTCATCCTCTTTCATAAGCAGAGGAGACAAAAGGATATAAACTCCCTCCAAGGGGGGAGAATGAATCAAGAGTGGTATGTCCTCACCTAGAGGATCTGATCAGTGTGGCCTGGGAGAGGCCCCGACCAAGTGATCTCCCTCATGTACCACAGGGGGAGAATTGGAGAACACCCTCAAGAGAGGAGATTGGCCTTTTAGTCTATGGGACTGCCTTAGTGGAGGGTTTTATTCCTCTATGTTGGAAATATAGTATCCAATTGAGAGTTATGTGTGGTGAAATAAACACAAATGGAAAAATGAAAAAATATTCCAACCAAAAAAGATGCAAAATGGTGCAAATAGGTGAGTGATATGTGCAAAGATGGATATGTGAAAAGGTGTCGACATGTAGGTTCTTTTAAAATTATGAGTTAGACGAAATTGTATTTAGAAATAGAAACAAGTGTAAATTCCCTATAATACCTAACATCCTTCCTCTCAAATGTAACTAGGCCTCCCAAAAGAACAATTGTTGGTGATAATGGAATCCACACAACAACTAACTAGTGGAGGTAATAAATATCCAGTTCTATCAGTGATGGGGCCAATGTTCCAATCAAAGAGAATCAGAAACACCTCTCAATGGAAATAGCTAATTTCAGGAGCCACTTGCACTCACAAATGATCCTTGGTGATTCCCTAAGTTTTGGACACTAAGTTTACCCTGCGTCAAGTGTGGATCAGTTGTTGGGCCTTGGCGGTATAATGTTGTCTCCCTACAACGAGATGATTGACTCGTAGGGGAGAGTAAGGAAGACATACCTCAGCTTTTACCTCCTTAGTCAGGGTACACTTTTGATCCAATATTTCTTTGAACACTTTATAGCAGGATTTGATAGCACCCTAAAATACAACAATGCTATGTTTCAAAAATAATGCTTAATGAAACTAGATTGGTGGGTGTTGTTTGGATTCCCATCCCAATCAATCCTACCAAGATAAAATATTGTTTTATGACCTCCTATGGATAATTTTAGTTGGTTAGCATTTACAATGGTTGATTTTATGGTTTTTGCTTTAATTAAGGTGTGTAGGGGAGGTATTTCACAATTCCATTCCTTTTTTATTCACTGAAATTGTGAAGAGCATACTCAGATGGAAAGAGACTTTAGGCCCCTTAATGTGTGCAAGTGGGAAATTGCATGCGATGAAAGAAAATTGTATTTTTGCAATTAACTAAAGTTCTAAAAACAAAATAGTGGAAATTGTAACTTGATATCTAAAGAGACTAATTATGCTTACAATAATAAACAAATTCTCAGTGTCTAGTGGAGGTATTTCACAGTTCACTCTCATTTCTTATTCACAACAACCATGAAGAGAATACTTTAAGAGAGGAGAGTCTTTAGTTCCTTACTTGTGTGTAAAAAGTGGATTTTACACTACTTTAAGTAACGATATCTAACTAAAGCAAACAAGCATAAGATGTCATGAATACTAGTCACAACAATGAGGCCCTTTGGAAGCCTCGAGGTTGGTTACCTAATTATATTTTGAGGGATGACCCATTTACTTCCTAATCTTAGTCTAGATGGGCTAATTACTAAAGAAACAAGTAAATGTTGCAATATTACTTAGTTCTATTTCATTAGTGAGAAGCAATGTTGCTGCAAATTTGTTAACCAAACTGTTAAAAAGAAAATAAGAAAAATAATGCAGGAAACAAATTAATAGCCACGTTGTAGTGCAGAAGAGAGACTTACTGGTGCAATGTCATTCGAGTACAAAGGGTATGAGTGCATTCTAAAACAAAACATGAATCTGCATGGGTGGGAGTCTTTTAATGTGCGCAAGTCACATGACTGTCGAAGGGATATCCATGATGTCATTGCGGCTGGGACGTCGAGAGCCGCACACCTGATAAAATGGAAAAACAACCATTTAAGGGATGAATTTCTAGGATGAATGGATGGTCCTCCTCACTTGCAAAGCATAAAGTACCATAAATTATCCACTTCTCAAACCACAACCTATGTAAAGAGAAATGAACAAAAAATGAAGTATGGTTTCCATAAATACTGTTATGGAAAAGATTGCATAAGAGTGCTTTCTTCCCACCTGGATAAGGGAAAGGCCTTATAGGCTACAAAAAGGCCTCAATATTAGGATCCCTTTTGTGGATTTGATGAGTTGGAATAATGGCTCAAGTGATCCTGTAAGTGATTGTTAGTGGAAAATGAAACAAAACACAAAAAAATGGAAAAAGGGAGTAGAGGATGCAAACTTCAACAACTAATGTGATCCAAAGCACTTGTATACTACATAATGGTCAAGCTACTACAACAAATTGGAGATGTGAGCTCCAAAAAAAGGAAAACAATATTCCTAAGGGACACCTTTCTTGTCCAAACTTTTTTGTGTAATGGTTAAGGAACCAAATGACAATAATACTTGCTCCTTAGAGGAAGGAGGCAAGGGAGATTTGGATAATGCTTGACAAGAGGGAAGAGGAGAGCCATAAGGGAGCTCAACTAATATTCTAGTAGAATAAACTTGCTCAATTTTTTTTCTTACAATAAACATGCCCATGGATTTATTTTATAGGCCAAGAGGTAGCCAAGAAATATCAAGATCCCAATGATCCATTATGTGGCCCCAGGGTACAAAAGAGAGGAAATTTAAGGAAACCAAGTGTGTGAAGAGACAAAATTCAATTTCATTCAATAAATGGAGATTTCATGATCCCTTAATGCACCACTGGTGGGTGAGATCCTTTCATTTGTATCAGTCATGTAGATCTTGAAGGAAAATATGCACTACTGTGTGGGATTTCTTTTGGAGAAACGCATTGTAGCATGTATAATCATACTATTAATCATGTGGTTTTGTCATTTGATTGATTTGGGGAATTTTTGGGCTGAGGATATTGTTTGGATCTTGTGAATATGTCTTTAGTTGGATACATGTTGTATGTTAATGGTGCTTTACCATGTAATTTAAGAAATTGTCACATGTGTACGAGTTTTTTGTGATAATAGTATGTTGTGTCTATAGACAATGAATAATGAAATAATTAAAATCCTATGAAAAGGAAGAAAGGTGCATAAATTCATTATATGCATTTTCCTAATTGAGCATGAAATGTAGGGAAACCTACTGAAAAAGCATGGAAATTCTTAGTTGTTAAGTAAATGGCATGGTTTTTTTTAATATTTATGTTCATGTTTGATCTAATAAAAAACTCCTAGATGATGTATTTCAGGGGAGGATTCAAACCAAGATAGTTGAATCAACTAAATAAGTAGGGGAAATATCTATTAGTGATATAAGAATAGACGCCTAATCCATTAGGATCAACATGAAGAGGCCGATAGACCTAGCATTGAAGACTCATTGCGAAAGGTGTAGTGCAAAACAAAACCTGCAAGAATTTGTGCAAATGGAATATATGGTGTGGGAAGAGAAATCCCATGGGATTTGAAGAATGTACATTATAGATAAGCTTGAAAATATTGTTCATGTGCTTTGAACAATGTAACACTGAGGATGGTATTGATCTCAAGGTGGAAGAGAATGTAATCTCCTGTTGAGGACCTTGATTGTATCATGTAAATATTGATATGTAATGTTTGTATGGTAGTGTTGGGAAATAGGGCAGACCCGGGTTTATTCCTTTAATGCCGCACCAACAAAAGACCCACAGAGTTGGCCCTTTCGGCAACAACTTGCGCGCAGGTTGCAGTCTCACTCGAAACAGCTATGGGGGTGCCACAGAATCAGGTTTCTGCAAGCAGAGAGGGGGATTACTGTACCTTAGCCTTTAAATAACCTTATTAATCAATAATTACAAGCTTTACCATTCATTCACATACAACTTCGCAAATAAATAAACAGTCGTGACTTGCTCAACCCACTACAGGGAATTCACAGTGAAGCTAAATGTTAGCAGCGATCTAACTTATCAGATGTATACAGTTATTAATGCATAAAAGAAACAGAAACAGAAACAACACAAGAAACCACAACACCGGATATAACGTGGTTCACCCCCAATGTAGGGGCTACGTCCACAAACTGTGTTCTATTCAACTTGCTACAAAACCACAGTTTTATCTGCGCACTCAGCTGCAGATCCTTTCAGTCCTCAAAAGCCACGCACATAGCAGCAGGCCCCTGCGCACACAGCTGCAGGTCGTTCCTCAATCTTCTTTACAAAAAACCCTCTGCGCACACAGCTGCAGAGGTCGTCCACGCACACAGCTGGGACTTAACCTTTCCTTACAAAATCAATCTTAGCTTCGCCTTAATCTTTCTTTCATCATAAAACCTAACCTATCTTCTTTACTCAAGCGCTTATTTATACTGCGCATTTTTACAAAACCATGGTCTTAAACCATGGGCACCCAAAACCCTAAACCATGGATTTCAACCAAGAGTTTATTACAAAAAAGGAGTTTTAACTTAACCCCTACACCCCTAAGACTATTTTGAGTCCATACTCGCGGAGTTATCCATCTTAAGGGTCATTAGGGTGCGCATCCCAACAGGCCCCTAAGACTCACCAGTGGCCCGTCCCGGGACACTCTTCAGTTTCTCTGGTGGCAGAATTCCACTGATGAGACATAGTGTACTGCTTGCTGAAGCTCTCCATGCTGCTGCCGGCTGTGTAATTCTGTCCTTTGCAGAAGTTTTGCTGATGAAAGCCGTCGCAACCACTTGCAACACCATCCTTCACTCCGATGGCCGATACCTGACCATCCACGACTTTGGGGTGCCCTGGGATTGCGTGTCCCACTGCGAAAGGAATATAGCTGCCATGGTTCTGCTACGCCGAAAGACTGCCTGGCGGGATTCCCCAGAGTCTTTCTGTGAGGCCTCACGCCCTTGGTTGCTCTACGTTAGAGCAAACTCCTAGCCATCTTTGCAAATTTAGAGCAAACTCCTGCCTGTCGATGTACTTAGCCAAGTAGGGCTGTACTGGTGGGGTACTTAGAAGGTGCTGCAAACCTCTGTCCCTTACTTCTCGTACTATCTCTTGAACGTTACAGTCGTTCGACATAGTTCGGGATGAATATCTCACAGATGTGCTTAAGGCAGAAAACACAGGTCGAGATGGCTCCTTATAGAATCCCGAGGCAGAATTTGGCATCATTATGCAGTAATGATGCAAAATCTGACAAAGTTCCAGAAATCTGCTCCACACAGTGCCGGATTTTCCCAAAATCTCATTATGACCAGTAATGAGAGAAACTCCCATGCCAGCGCCGCCGAATACAGTATGTCCCATCCGTCACATTTTGGGCTGCGACACACCTTGACAGCCTTCGACTTCGACACAGTCTGACCCTGCAACCTACGACCAACCTGTAGCTTCGTATCCTTTAGACAAAACAGACTACGATAATCCATAATGCTACGAGCATCTTCACTTATTTGCTTGGTGCTACCTCCCATTCTGAGTACCTGGCCTGTCCGTGTACTTTTTTAAACGGGTCCCATTTATCATAGAGGGAAAAATCTCACCATTTAACTTAACTTTCTGTACTACATACGGTCCTTTCCAATGAGTCTTAAACTTTCCTGGGAACTTCATGAATTTGCTGTCATAAAGGAGCACAAGATCACCCTGCTGAAAATGTTTCTTCTTGATGTGTCTGTCATGCCACGCTTTTTCTCGAGCTTTCTGCACCTGTTGTTGGAGCCTGCAACAAATATATCCTCTTCAAGTTCTAATATCCGTTTCAGTCTTTCTGTGATTATGGCTGGGTCATCCATCTCGGTGAAAGCAGATATCCGGAGGCTGGGAACAATGTATTCCATGGGCATGACAGCTTCTTGCCCATAAACTAGTCGAAAGGGTGTATGGCCTGTCAACTTTTTGCAAGTAGTTCTGTAAGCCCATAGTATTGCTGGAATTCGAAGATCCCAATCATTCCTATTAGCGTTACAAACCTTTGTCAAGGCATGCTCAAGGATTTTGTTAAAAGCTTCGACAGTCCCATTTGCTTGTGGATGATATGCGGTACTCTTTTGATGATACACCTGAAATTCTTCAGTCAATACTTCAATAGTCCTGTTCAGGAAATGTGACCCCTGATCACTCATAAGAACTTTGGGACACCCAAATCTAGATAAAATGTTGTCGAAGATGAACTTCGCAGCCGTAGTAGCGCTACGGGTCTTGACTGGTTGAGCTTCAGCCCAACGGGTAAGATAATCAGTTGCTGTAATGATGTATCTGGCTCCTGACTTTTTTGCAGGGGGGTTGATAGGACCAACAAAGTCAATGGCCCATTTGTCAAAATCCTGTAATGTTACTTGTGGAGCTAGGGGCATTTCATCCCTCCTAGATGGTTTACCTGTCCTCTGACAGATGTCACAGCTGTGGCAATATTCTTTGGCATCTTTGTGAAGTGTGGGCCACCATAAGCCGGCTGTCAAAATCTTCTGCATTGTTGCTTTTCCTGCATAGTGACCTCCTGCTACGCCGGAGTGTGCTTCAGCCAATATTAGAGGTTTTTCATGTTCCAAAACACATCTGCGTAGTATCTCATCTGGTCCCATTTTATACAGCTGTCCTGCTATTAAAGTGAAGTCCGTGGCTCGAACCACCAACTGCTTCTTCTGCTGTGTGGTCATCTCTGGAGGGGGAATACCTGTAGACAAATACTGAGCAATATCCTGGAAATATTCATCAACTATCTGGATAGCGAATAATTGTGCATCGGGGAGGCCTTTATCCAAATTAGTAGGTTCTTCGCCTGACTCGAGCCTCGACAGGTGGTCAGGTCCTAGGTTAAGTCTTCCAGGCTTAACAATGATCTCAAAATCATATTCTTGAAATGGAATTAACCATCTGCATATTCTACCTCCTAGAACAGGTTTGTTAACTAAGTACTTCAAAGCAGAGTGGTCAGTAAACATCTTAAAATGAGATCCTAGCAGATAATGTCGAAATTTTTGTAATGCATATACCATGGCAAGGCCTTCGCGTTCTGTCGTAGTATAGTTTTCTCTGCTGTAGACAACTTTCTGCTGGCAAAAGAGATAGGGTGATCAATATTACCTGCGCCTGGATGAGCGAGCACAACACCTAAAGCACTAGAGGATGCATCAACATGCACATGAAACTCCTTGTTCCAGTTAGGGAATACTAGGATAGGGGCAGTGATCATTTTTTCTTTCAGAATGTCGAGGCTTGCTTGGCATTCTGGAGTCCATTCGAACTTAATATCTTTCTTTAGCTGCCTTTCCATTGGGGCGGTAATATTGGCATATCCTTGGATAAATTTCCTATAGTAGCCGGTATGACCAAGCGTTATGCGAAGTTGTTTGACAGACTTTGGAGGTGGGAGGTTCACAATAATAGCAATCTTCACAGGATCCATCATCAATCCCTGCTTACATACCACATGACCAAGTAGAATGCCAAAGGGTGCACAGAAAATGCACTTTTTTAAGTTCAAGGAGATTTGGTGCTGTCTGCATTTGTCCAACATAAGTCTCAAACTAGTTATATGGTCTTTTACTAGCCCAAAAATAGTCCAATCATCAAAGTAAACTTCTAAGAATTTATGTATGTATTCTTTAAATGCGGAGATGACTACTCGAGAAAATATGGTAGGTGCATTCTTCAACCCGAAGGGCATGACAGTATACTGGGAGGATCCCATTTCGGTAGCAAAAGTTGTCTTATGTCGGTCCTCTGGAGCAATTCGGATCTGATGGTAGCCAGAAAAACCATAGGTAAAAGAGTATATTTCTTGACCTCCGACATTGTCGAGCACTTCATCTGTAAAGGGAGTGGGGAAAGGGTCATGTAGATAGGCATCATTGAGTTTCCTTAGGTCGACACAGATTCGGATTTCACCCTTAGTCTTCTTCTCCTGGACGACCATAGGGCTGACCCACTCAGATTCTTCAACAGGTTCGATTATTCCTGCAGTAAGCATCTTATCCAACTCTAGCTTAACCTTCTCCTTGTATTTTGGATTCAATCTATAAGGGCGCTGCTTCACAGGCTTCGCATCAGGCTTCAGGGGGATCTTCATTACACCGATATCTCTGAGGATACCTTTCATTTCAGAAAACTTTGTCGGAAAAAGATCTTGGTATTCATGGAGAAGTTGAGTTACCTTGCTTACCATCGCGTCATCCCAATAGTCGCCGATGGTAGCAAACTTAGGCTGTGCATCGGATCCAATGTTAACTGTGCGCGTCTTCAAGGTCTGCGTCACTTCAGAAACTTCGACTGTCGGACCATGCACGTCACAGTATCCTTCTGAATCAGGGATATCAAGACGGTGCGGGTCCTCTTCCTCGTCGACTGTGAAGTTATAACATTCGACTGCGAGGGCTTCTTGTGTGGCCCAATCAGGGCGATGTTCAGTCACTTCTTGTTCGTTAAATACCTTAGTATGGATGATCCTGATAGCTGCGTCTAGGGATGGACAGACATCATTAGTAGAGAAAGTATTGATAAATCTATGAACAAGACAGTCCCAACTTACCGTATCTTGGCGAAGTTCAGCCTCCGCGTACCAGTTCTTCGCCAGTGGTCCCAGCGTGTGCACGAATCTATGTACCCACTCATCCTGAGGGACATACTTCCATGCCTCATAGCATTTTCTTAAGTGGTCCTGGGGGCAAGTTTTTCCATCAAACTTGCTTCGTGCCTTTGCCAACTGGTCTGAGAACCGCAGGTGAAGGAGCTTCTGACATGCTTCCCAGGTAGGGATCTGCTTCTTATGGCTCATCCACCATCTGACTGCTGTGGCTCTGAATGCTGACTCCAGGGCCTCCATTTTCTGTAGGTCAGGTATCTGCTCTGAGAATTTTACAATAAACGGTTCAGGATCTGTCGAACCATCATACACTGGTATAGTTCTGGGTTGTGAGTCGACCCATCTGAGAGACTTGGTAGGGAAGACATTGTTGCCCCTATGGTGCTCAGATAATCGGTGTTGCCAGCTTTCTAATTCATCTTCAGAGTCCATCATACAGGAACTACCAGACTCCCACCTTGCGACCGGAGGATCCGTATAACCTTCTTCCTGTGCAGCAATAATAGATATGGGTTCCACATCAGCTTTATCCTCTTGTTGGAGTGGTTCTGTGTACCGTTCCCCTTGTGAAGGATCCAGGGGCAGGATGAACCTGAAGTCTTTCCCTTCAAAGACCATCTGTCTCTTCTTTAGGTTGATGACTACGGCATTTTCCATTGCCCATTCAATTCCTAACAGGGCCGGGTAAGGGTTGCTGTCTTCAATGATCTCAATTACTTCGAAGTCTGCGAAAGTGCTGACTCCGTCAATATCTATTTGGAGATCCAGGAACCTTCCTAAAGGTACAATCTTTTGCTGGTTGGCTAGCCTCAACTGTATGGGGGACTAGGAAAGGGTAGGTTTCCCCATTTGTTCCCAGGTTTGTTTGGTTAAAACATTTACATCGGACCCTAAGTCCAGAATAACATCGGTCATATCATAGGCCCCTATATGAGCATTCAATCGCATTTCCCTGTCAGTCCTGCTGACTCGATGAACAGTTTTGTCCCAACCACAGCTTTGCAGAGATTCGCAGGAAGCGATGACGTTCTGCAGCTCATTCATAGCATCCTGATTTCTTAAAAGTTTGAGACAATTTTGTAAAAAGGTAGACAATACACTCACTTTATCCAGCGAAGCTTCGCGGGGCGGCGACTGAGGCTGCGCAGGCACGCTGTGTGGGCTAGGGCCAGCAAAGTCTTTCTTGGCCTCCATGAATGTCTCTTTCTCTCTGATGATATCAAATGCAGGGATTTTCTCAGGAGCCTTGCGAACTAGACTTTCGACAGGTTGGGTTGGCGTACATTGGATGTGTGTCGTAACTCCACTGCTTGTAACAACATTTATGGCCGTAGCAAGGTGGGGCTCCACAAAAATCATCTGGAGGTTCTGAGTAGGGGTAGTCTGTCGTGCCTGAATCTTAGCTATCAACTGGGGGCACTACTCAATGACATGATCTACTGCGCGGCAATACCGACACGTCGTAGTGGGGTTCCGACAGTCACGAGCCAAATGCCCAGCTTGGTTATAATTGTAACACACGAATTGGCTTCGGCCTCGCCCAGCCATGCCACCACGGCCTCCAGAAGTACCTCGTCCCGAGGCACCCCCCTGGTAACCATAACTATTATTACTTGGGCCTTCAGTGTGCACCCAGTAAGCATCATAGGTGCGGCACACATCCTCATTATGACCTACAGATTTGCAAAAATTACAGTAGGAGTTCTTAGGTCCCTGTCTGTACCTTTGCAGCAGGTAACAATTCTTAGGTCGATGTTGACCTGTCGTTCTGCAGAGCTTACAATAGAGAACTTGTGGTGGAAAGGGGTTCGGTGCACCTGTCTGCAAGTACTTGTTTACCAGAGGGCACCGTTCCTTGTCGTGACCTTCAGTCCGACATTGCGTACACCAAACCTCTTTGCGATCAGGTTTTCCCTTTTTCATCTCACGAAGTCCTAGGGCCATCACGGATAGCTATGCTTGGATGTGAGCAATACCAGAGTCGTCCCCAGTAGGGGCCATCTCTAATTTCATTGCGATTTCCAGAGCCTCCTGCTGGTCAGCAACCTTCTGTTGCATGAGTGGGGTTCTGATATGTGGTACCAATGCTGCAATAAACCATTCCTTGTGCTGCGCAGGACTAATGGTAAAGCTGACTTGGTCCAGTAGAACTTTGAATCTCTGATCAAAGTCCCACACTGATTCGCCGCGTCGCTGTTGAATCTCCTTGAGTTCAGTGATGCTCTGCGACTCCGATTTAGGCTTCTTAAATTCTTTGATTATGGCCGCCTTGATCTCGCCTAAAGTAGGGCTCTGAGTACTGGAAAATTTCATGAACCATGTCAGAGCCCGATCCCGAAAGGAAGTAATGAGCTGCGTGGCTCGCACATCTGGATCTGTAATTTTCTTCGCGTTCCATACTGCGTCGCAGAGAAACCAGAACTGTTCTGGGTCCTCTGATCCCGTGGCTTTAAAGATGGGGAGTTTAATATCATCAACGAGGTGGGCCATGGAGTTTTGGGGGAGGTTGGGAGGGGGACAGGACGTCGATGGGGGGGATTTACGGGGCCAAACTGGCCTGTGGCTAGAATACTCGGGCCTAGTTGACTCTCAGACTGCGATGGAATTTCAGGGGTAACGGAGCGGCGTTGCAGGGTGACCGGAGGGTTTCCCACCGAAGGGTTTTCGTCGGAATCTGACTCTTCAGGGTTTGCAGGGGTGGACGCGGTATCCTGACCTAAGGAAGAGGGGTCAAAATCTCTCTTATACCTTTTTCAGTTTCGCAGCAACCCACTTTTCTCATCGAAGGGAGTGTCACTTGCAAACATATGTTAGTACAACTAAACTAATAGTCCGATTCAACAGCAATATACCCTTTTCAGCCAATAGTATTTTAATCCTTAAGCTTTAATAAATTCAAAAACTTACTGCGGGGCCCTTTGAAGAACTGTCATTCAGCTTCGCTAACGGAGCTACTTGCGTCAAGGGCAAACTTTCTCACAAAGGCTTCCAACGTTCGCGTCGTCCAAAAATCAACAGCACGGGATACCGCGTTGTTCACGTGTTGCACAAGATTGACCCTCGCCGAGGTCCACGTGGGAACCCGTCGAGCTTGGAAGTTCGTCCTTGTCTCTGTTAACCTAGACAACCACTGGTGCAACTCTATGTGGATACTACCAAGAAAATTTCATAAGCATCACAAAAAACATACCTTTGTAAAAGGTCACTTGCACTACACCGCGGATTGGCGTTCTCTTGCTGCGCAACTTTCAAACAGATCTCAGCTAACCAATCACTGATTTCCTTCACAGAGGGCCTCTAGAATATAGCCCTGGAGGTACAATGTACACCCCTCTTGAGCAGGTACTGAGTTCAACCGGCAACGGAACCAATTTGTTGGGAAATAGGGCAGACCCGGGTTTATTCCTTTAATTCCGCACCAACAAAAGACCCACAGAGTTGGCCCTTTCGGCAACAACCTACGCGCAGGTTGCAGTCTCACCCAAAACAACTATGGGGGTGCCACAGAATCAGGTTTCTGCAAGCAGAGAGGGGGATTACTATACCTTAGCCTTTTAACAACCTTATTAATCAATAATTACAAGCTTTACCATTCATTCACATACAACTTCGCAAATAAATAAACAGTCGTGACTTGCTCAACCCACTACAGGGAATTCACAGCGAAGATAAATGTTAGCAGTGATCTAACTTATCAGATGTATACAGTTATTAATGCATAAAATAAACAGAAACAGAAACAGCACAAGAAACCACAACACCGGATATAACGTGGTTCACCCCCAGTGTAGGGGCTACGTCCACAAACTGTGTTCTATTCAACT
>LPNX010859796.1:123419-253675 GCA_001517045.1 Pseudotsuga menziesii
CTGCAGATCCTTTCAATCCTCAAAAGCCACGCACACAGCAGCAGGCCCCTGCGTACACAGCTGCAGGTCGTTCCTCAATCTTCTTTACAAAAAACCCTCTGCGCACACAGCTGGGACTTAACCTTTCCTTACAAAATCAATCTTAGCTTCGCCTTAATCTTTCTTTCATCATAAAACCTAACCTATCTTCTTTACTCAAGCACTTATTTATACTACGCATTTTTACAAAACCATGGTCTTAAACCATGGGCACCCAAAACCCTAAACCCTGGATTTCAACCAAGATTTTATTACAAAAAGGAGTTTTAACTTAACCCCGACACCCCTAAGACTATTTTGAGTCCATACTCACGGAGTTATCCATCTTAAGGGTCATTAGGGTGTGCGTCCCAACAGGTAGAAAAAATGTGTAATTTTGACCTTATCTTAAGAAAATATAAATATCTAGCTTCGGTGATGGACAAATGCTGAAGATATAAGGGACAGGTGAATTCACCAAGGGAAGGTAAGGGGTTGTAGATGGCCTAGGGTGTTGTAATCTAACCTTGTTAACCTTGAATACCTTAGAAATACCCTTTTTCCTAAGTTAAAGTTATACATATCTTTTAATCCTTAATATGGTTTTAAATTCTAAGTGTGTTTAATGGATTATAGGCGGGGATTAATGGTGTCTATGACACATTGCTATTGATGGGAATAGTTCACATGCAAAGTTGGTCACGGTGGGGTGACAAGGGAGAAGGGGAAAATGTGGTTAGACATGTGAGGAAAGGAGGTGGGGCGAAATGTTGTGGTGTGGTGCACAAATCCTGAACCAAATGAATGTCATGGGTGATGAATCATGTATTGAGGTGAACCTAATATCCTGGAACGTCATTCTTCTCTGTATTGGTCTAAACCATTTTCCCTTAACCAATTTTATTGAGTTGTATTTGACTATTGTGTGCTCAAAGAGATGGTAAATTGTACATGAATTACCTTCGTAGTATTCCCGTGCATTGAACAACAATGATGGTTTTCCTTATGGTTGCAAAGGGAAGAAGCCAGAGTGGTAACTATATGATTTGACATGAAATTGACTATAATTAGTTTTCCTTACTAGAATCCAGTGTATCTATTAGATTCCTTTGAATTGTGAGGATGAGTAGGACAATATTTTCTATTGAGAGATTAATCTTTGGAAAAGGGAAAATGAGACTCCTGGTGAATTCACAAGTCCTAGCTTGGGGGTGGTCTTTGAGATATTAAATGGCTTAGGCTGGGAAGAGACCTTCTGTTGGGTGGTTTGATTTTTAGATAAGTGTTTGAAGCCATGTATTAATGTTTCATTGTACATGAATTCCATGTTATGTAATGGGATATTTGTGTATGTTATCCATGTTGGAATGGTTGGTTAGACAAATGTTAAATTGTGTGAGAATATGATGCTTAGTGCAAGGATAATTCTTGTATGCAAATTTTTTGTTATTTCCTATTCATTTTCCTTATATGGAATGCATGTATCAAGTTCATTTAATTACTATTGAATTATTGAGTGTATAGAATTTTTTTGGCATTGAAGATAAAGGATAGGCTAAGAAGAAAGAAATATAACATATGTTTTCCTTTTTGCTCCTAAATCTGTGTTAAATTTGTTGTCAAAATAATTGAGTTTTGCTATGTTGGTGAGTTGTTATAATGCTAAAGGAAGATTTAATTTGTGTTTGATGGTTGTAGTTTACCATTACTTTCCCAACTTTGTTATTATTGAAAGGAAATGGGAAGAGTGTTTTTTGTTTTATCTAAGAGTTTTATACCTTTGAAAACTATGAATTCAAATTAATATATATATCAAGTTTCTATTTTGGACTTGATTTAATTTAGAAGGGTGCTAATTTTCCTTGCAGTGTACATGAAAAAGAACAAGTAAATGAATGTTGTTGGTGAAAAAGTTCCTATTTTTGTTGATAAATAATTTGGTTAGAATAACTATGTTTTTGTTATAAATTGCATGATTTAAAAGGGAGAATTCTTAGCTTAATTTCTATAAATAACCCAGTTCATCAAAGTGACCTAAATTTTGAAAAGATTGTTAATACCATTAATGTATTTCTTATCAGAATCATTTCAAGTCTGATGCTTAGTTCTTATATGTGGTTAATAATTGTTTATCATTGTTATGGTACAAAATTTCCACCTGTGGCATTGGTCAATTGTATTAATTTGTCACAGTGGTCTAGGAATTGAAAACACAGTCTCACAAAGAATTTAGACAAATATGCATAAAATTGGCAAAATGGTGCTGCAATGGAAGTAGAAGCTCTGTATAATCAAATGAAAGAGTGATGATACAATACAATAATCATGCCAGATGCATGAATTCCAACATAATTCAAGTTCCCTAGGAGGTCATTCGAATTGAATGAGTGAGTCTAGCTTAACTGAATGTAAGCCACAGTAAACACTCAAGTCAACCACTAATCAAAACGCTAATTGACTCAACTGATCCCTAATTGAAGTCAGAGTGCAACAAATGACTGATTCTAACAGAAAGTAGCTCAGACACATGTCACTGCAAGCCAACCAATAAGTGGTAGCGCATCAATGACTCCAATGAACCCCGATGAGGTTAACTGAAGTGTAACTGACCATCAGAAGTGGTTGGAGGCACCCTTGTTGACTCTAGTTCATTAAATAATCATTAAATAATCAATTTAATGGAGGTAGGTTCCTTCACTTCTCTTTTTAACTGATTTTAACCATTAGTTAGCAATAAAGTGCATTTATGACAGTCAGATCACCCCCGAAGTGCTCCAGTTAGGAGAAGCCTAAGTTAGCCTCCTTGACTGAAGGTAGGCATGGGTGTGCTCATGATGATGTCATACAATGCTCCTCTAATGCCAATTAAGTCAATAAAACTTAGGATAGTGGTTTAACTAGGGAAAATTGACCAAAATGAGTGTGTATGGTGGTAAATGTCTCCAATACCCCCCCTTAAGCTATACTCAAGAGGAGTAGAAAAACATAAAGTGCATAAAAATTCTAGGGCCCTGAAAACAAAGGCCATAGGTCACCCTATACAATAATGAAACTCAAACAATGTTAAAAAACAAACTAAGTGAGGAAAAGAGGGAAAACCCAGTGGAACCCCCCCCCCCCCCCCTCAAGCTGAACACTGAAAGTAGTTGGATCACCCTGATGAACTCAACCCCAACGGTGAATGAAGGTAAGTGAACTTATTTTCTGAAAATATATTATTGAAGATGTTTGCAATCTGCTCATCAGTCGGGTAGTATTGCAGAATGATGGTCATGTCATGCACTAGCTCCCTGATATAGTCCATGTGAATCTCTACATGATTGGTCCTCTGCCTGGTAAATGGATCTGTGGATATCTTAATAGCACTTTGATTTTCAAAAAATAGGACAGTGGACAAATTACTACCAAGATCAAAATCTAAAAGAATGCCTTGCAACCAAACAACTTGGATGCAAGCATTCACCACTCCTCGATACTCGGCCTCTACTGAAGACAATGTTATGGAGGCATGATTTTTGCTAGACCAACAAATGGGGCCACCACCAAACATGAAGACATATCCAAAATTTGAATTTTTATTAATAGAATCACCCACCCAATCGGAATCTATGTATCCAACTAGCTCTAGCTTAGAGTCTGCATCATAATGAATGTTGTAGGTCCCGGTTCCCTGAATGTACTAGAGGATCCTTTTGGATACCTTCCAATGAATATCATGGGGATGTTACATGTATCTTGATACATGATTCATGGAATAATATATATCAGGATAAAAATGAGTCAAGTACAACAAGCTACCAATCAGCTGCCGATAAATAGTGCAGTCCATGGGAGGTGTGCTTTCTCCTTCTTCAAGGCCGATCCCTGAAAGGAAAGGGAATGGCGCAGGCCTACATTTAGGCATTTTAAAATTGAATAATAGGTATGATATGTATTTGTATTGAGTGATGATTATCCCATCATATTTTTTCTCAATTTTGAGCCCCAAAAACTGTTTTAAGAGCCCCAAATCGCTCATTTCAAATGCATTGTGGAGAGCAGTTTTGATGAATGAAATAGAAGCAACTGTGCTACCTGTGATCAGTAAGTCATAAAAATATAAAACAATAATAATCAAATTACCATCATAATTCTGTATATACACATTTGGATTTGATCTACACCTTTGAAAGTTTTGCGAGAGAAGGAAGGCATCCATCTTGGAATACCACTCTCTTGGGGCCTGTTTTAACCCGTATAATGACTTCTTTAGCTTGCAAACCAAAGATGGATTAGAAATGTATCCCTCAAGCTGATTCATGTATATCTACTCATGAATATATCCATGTATAAATGCTGATTTAACATCCATATGATGCACTTCCTAGTGCTTAGATGCTGAAATTGCCAAAACTGGGCGGATGGAGTGCATTTTTGCAACCGGTGTAAAAGTATCATGGTAGTCCACACCTTGGAAATGGGAGAAAAATTTTGCCACCAAAATTTACTTATATTTTTAGGTGCTTCCATCTGAAGAAACCTTATTCTGAAACACCCACTTGCATTGAACCAATTTCCTTCCCGGAGGAAGAGAAACTAGCTCCCAAGTAGTGTTTTTCTGAAGAGAATTCATCTCTTCATCCATGACAACTTGCCATCTCAGATCCTTCCAATAAAGGTAGTAGGAATTTGGGTATGAACTTATAATCAAATAAAAATATTCAGACAGCAAATAATCAGGACAAGAGAGCGCAATACCTACTCTTTGGAAATTAGACCGGGTTCTCCTTGGATCATCCAGATTTCCAATGTTATCTCTTGCGGAGGAGAGTGTCTGTCGGGCCCATGTTGGGAGATGATTTTTCACTTCAGGTTCTGATTTAGCATCTGGTGTTTTCTATACACTGATATCATAAATCATAGGATCCAAATCAGGGTCATCACCCCCAATTTCATCATCCAAATATTCAGTAGAATAGGAAGGAAATTCGACAATTTTCTCCTTCACTAGTTCCACCTCCTGAAGAGGCACATCGAACTTGACACTCCTTTCGATGATGATCTATTTTGTTTTGATATCCAACAGCTTGAAAATTTTTGATTCATCAAGATACCTGTTATAACATATTTCACCACTCCAGGTGAATCACACTTTGTATGGCCTTCCCCTGTCCCGCTGCAGACTCCTTAACCCCTATGGACCACTTTTTGTCCTTTGATGTTTCCTTGATCATCCCTAAAAACACATGAAAAATGATATACGTGACTTTTAAACATATAAGCGTGTACATACGTGGGTTTGACCCATATAACCGCGTACATCGGGATGTGTGCATAGTCCAAATCATTTTGGATTTTTCCTTGACATGGATCCGACTCATTCGACTCCTGGCCTTCCATATGCCTTGAGATCGCTCGGATTCGACATTTCATTACCCATTTGAAAAGATATATAAGGAACCCCTTGGTACATTGAAGGCATAAGAGAGAATTGAGATCAACGAAACTATAGTCCATTGTTGTCAGAACTTATGCTTGAGTCTGCATCCCTTTGTCCCTTGGAGCACTTTTGTGTTCTTCCCAAGCTTTCCTTTTGCTTGTGAGCTTGCTATCGAGAGATGGAGGATTGAAGTGGTGGAGGACCAAGTGGGGGATTTAGTTTCTCCGGTTCGCAGATGTGTCGTCAGAGGTTGTATCTTGTAATATCTGATTTATATTAATAGAAATATCTTTTCCTGTCCAATGATGTGTATTTAAATGAATATTTTATCCATGGGATTGTGTCAAATTCTTTTACATTATTGATTATATATGCTAGAATATATCTAACACCATGATATATAGGATGCTTGTATTGTTTACTTGTTGTTGAGGAAGTAATATAGCAATTCAAGCTGAAGATTGGGAAAGCTCAATGGGGATCTACTTCAACCGTCCAGAATAAGGTACGAGGTCTGATCCTTTACTGTTAGACATTTAATTTCTATTGCATATTGGAAAGGATTGATTTCTGGATTTAAGCTGTCTGTTGTGGTACCCCAAGCCATAGGAATTTCTCTCCGTAACAGAATTGGCGACTTCGCTGGGGAGTTCCTAGTAGTTGTCCTTTGGGGGTTGTTTTCTCGGCATTCAATGTATTTGAATTGCTCTTTCTCTCTTGTTTCCGTATCGGGTATGGGGGCATGTATGCCTGGTAGAGTCTGATTGGTGTGAAGTTTGTATCAGCCTATCTGTTTGCCTTGATTTTATGCACCTTTTATTCCTGTATGCAGGTTTTTGATTTACAGTCACGTATACACGCGGTTTTCTCTGTGATTTCCATGTATACACACGGGTTTACTGCGAACAGTCGCGTATACCCTTGGTTTTCCCTTTTTTTGGAAGATAATTGGTTGCTGGGTGAATTCTATTAGTTGTTGAGTCTCCTTTGACATTTCCTGAGTCTATTTTGACCTCTGTTCCTGACCAGAAATGTTTTTTTTTTAGCCTAAATTTTTTTTTTAGGAAAATTCTTGTCATGGCATTTTCGATTTTTTGTTTGAGATTAGTGCATTAGAGTTCTTTTACCTTAGTGCTTTTCTTGAGTGTTGTTTGCATGTTCTTGCAGATTCTAGGGGTCATAGAATCATTCTTTTGCTTTTTGCATCTCTTTTATTTTCAAAAAATCCAAAAACATTTGCTTATCATAATGCATTGCATTTTGCACTTTGCATTGTACTTGCACTAGATCTAGATTTGCTTTGGAGTACTAGTTAGGACTTCATATAGGAAAATTTGCATTCATAATTTGAAGAAGAATTGTGCATTTCACGTAGTAGCATACCCTGTTTTCATGGACACAATGCATTTGCATTGATTGTTAGGTGTGCATTTTACTTCTTATTACGTCATAATACCACTAGTTGCACGACCATATCCTATTTTTGAGTAATAAAGACAACTAAAATCAACGCTAAATTAAAATGAATTACACTCTTTTATTTTCTAGGGTGCACCAACAAGCTTAGGTTTTAGGATCTTGGAATAGTTCATTGTAAGTCAATTCTCCAAGATCACTAAACAACAACATCTAGGTGTCTATCGAGGTGAGTGTGTGAAATCCTTGGTATAACCAGTGTTCTCAGGATCCTCCTCTCAAAAGGGAGTTAAGCACGAGGCAGTGTGAGCGGTTATTGATTGGGATGACCCCTAGTCATAATTGAGTAGCACCAGAGATATTTCCAGGATTGTATTCGTATCTGGGGTCTCTTTCAAGAGTTTCTGGCTTTGCTACCCTACCCATACGGTCAATTCCGCCTGGGACTGTCTACATGGGCATTGAGTATATTGAGGTGACCTTAGTGGCCTTACCTAGGATATTGAGGGGGTACTTGTAGAGGTTATTCTACAGGTGTCCCAACCAGGTTGGGGTCGGACAGCACAGTTGTTTTATGCATTGAAGCTGAGGGCCACAATAATTGGTTACGTACCTCCGCTTGTTGTGTATGGGAGTCTCAAGCCTCTCCTAGGTGAGACATACCTACTTCATTTAGGAGCTCACTTATCCAGCCCTTTTTTGCTTGCATTTGGCTTTATATTTTATTAGTGATTGCTCTGTGCACGATAGTTGGCCTAGGGTTTACGTAAATAGAGAATCTTTGCTATTTTTTGAGTCATTGTGGATTCGAGTTTGGTTCCACGCCATTCTCTTCGTTTAGCAGGACTTCCGCGTTCTACTTCTCCTCCTCCTTTAGGAGAGAGACCTAGACAGTCCAGGATGACTATGTCACACATTGATTCACACACCATGGGGGATTTTTCAGAAGGTATTCCTGAACCACCTTCTCCTATTCGTGTAGACGATGGAGAATTTACACCTACTTATGATCCTTCACCCAAATTAGCTGAGTTAGGTCCTGTGATTTCTGATATAGGAGCCATACATGATAGACCTACTCACTCTAGGGCTGATTCCCTATTGACGCATTACCGGTATGGCATGCCGGAGGACACCGAGACTCATTTTGAACCCGCCACTACTAACTATGGTAGTTATGGTACGACTGGTTTTCCTATGCATGATTTGACATTTCATGTCGAATCTGACTTCGAGCCTAACACTATGCCTAGGGGCACTCTCATTCCTTACCATGCGGAGAGGTTTGGGAGCACTAGTCACATTGCACCTTCCGTCCCAGTGGTGGAAGCTACATCCTATATCCCTCCTAGGTCTAGGGTTAGTGATTCGATTAGGATACTAGATCTGAGACAAGTGATGATAGGTGGTAATACATATCTTATTACTCAGATTCCTTCATCCTCGACCCCTAGTTCTTCAAATGTACATCCTCCACCTTATTCACGTGGTCCTTCAAGTTGGAACATGGCTACGAGTCAGGTCCATACTGTGGTTACTAGACTGATGGTGTCTCAAGTCCACATGCCGCTTGCTGCGTTGGGAGGTTATGTTCATGCTTCTAGAGGTCATCTTGCTACTTCCGAGGAATATATCCCCACTTCTGGAGCGTATATTCCTACCTATGGAGTGTCTCATGGGGCATCGCATGCGATGACCTATGGACCTTATCATGGGATGTAGTATGGATAGGTTTCCTCACCTTATGGAGGTGGGTATCAACAACCTGCTTACTCTCCTAATTACGTGGCTTTGTAGCTCCTACTAGTCAAGTTCCACCATACTATGGTACTTCCATGCCACCCTATATGGGTCAGATAGGAGGAGGACACTATGGCCAAGGCCATGGTGGTAATCAACCCTATATGAACCAGGGAGCGGTCCATCGACCTCATCATCCTAGGATCCCTTTCCTTGCAACGTTTAACCTTCCCGACTTATCAAGGCTTATGAACGATCCTGTGGCTCATGACCCAGCTTGGCCGGCTGTCCCTACCAAGCTTCCTTCGGACATACCTAAGTTCAAAGGAAAACCGGGAGAGGATCTGAGCGAACACGTTACTACGTTTCACCTATGGTGCTCTTCGAATTCATTACATCAGGACTTAGTCTGTTTGAGACTATTTCAACACACCCTCACAGGGCCTACTGCGAAATGGTATAAAGAGTTACCTAGGGGCACTTTTACTTTGTTTGACGATCTTGCGATGACTTTTCTTAATCACTTCCAGCTACTAGTGTGCTATGACGTTGGTACTGAACTCTTGTCAACATTTCGACAAGATAAAGCCACCCATATTTCTGATCATATTCAAGAGTGGCGTAGATGGAAGAGATTAATTAAAGCATTTATACCGTCGGAGTTCCTTCTCGAGTGGTTCCTCAAGTCGTTATTGCCGTATATAGAGAAGGATGTTTCCACATCCGGAGTGCAGAATGAGGAACAAGCAATATTTAGGGCACAGGAACTGGACTTGATCTATGCTCAGTCCGGTTTGTTGTATGAGATTATTCCCAACGCTCCTCATTCTAGTTTCGATCCCAAAGTCAAACCTGGACCACATGGGGATGGCATTATGGGTTGTGCAAGTGTGAAACCTGCAGATTCAGTTGCAAAACAAGCTAGTAAGTTATCAATCAACCAATCTGCTTCGGGACAAGCTATGACTTCGTCTCAACCCGCCCAAACTGCGAATGTAATTTTTGTGCAATCGTCAGACCAGAAGGGTAACCAGCAGCCCGGACGGAATAGAAATAAGGGTAGAAATAATAATTGAAAGGGTGGGAATAAGAATGAGAATGCTAACAATAATGACAAGAACAGTAAAAATGCTGGGGGGGACAAGCAAGCTAAATGTAAGGTTAAATTCCATTGAAATTTATGTGAGGATGATCACCTCACTTACTTGTGCCCTCAGATTGATGAAGCTTCGAGATTCTTAGCGCAAGGCCCAACTGTGCTAACGAACCCTTTACCGCATAACCAGAATATGAACTTGAAGTCCCATGACCAGTCTAGTGATGATGATCCACCAGAGGGTAGTGGTCATGGGTGCATTAACATGGTCCGTGCTGCCAAGGTTGTGACTCATGCTAAAGACTATAGTTCATCACAACCCAGCCCAGGAAAAGATCCTGATCCACCAGGAACCCCTTTGCGCATTGAGAAACCTGCGGATAAACCTGAGGTTGTACCTCACATTCCTAAGGGAGTTCTTAAGCATTCATGGCATAATTCAAATGCCCGAGCCGCCCATAATTATTCAGTTGTCAAGGATTTGGGCCACACTCCTTGTGCGATGTCTGCATTGGAAGTGCTTCAGACTTGTCCTTCGCAAAGGAAGGCGTTGCTTTCTTCTCTTGGTGTGAACAGTGATTATTCTTCCTTGGTGATCAAATTTGAAACCGTAGGACATCGGCCTCACTTTCCCTACTATGTGTCTCTTTTGGTGCATGTAGAATGTCTTGCTATGATCGTCAAATGTACTGTGATTGACGAGGGCACTGCTGCTTCTATGATGTCTTTGGTCTGTTGGAAGGGTCTCGGTTCTCTTGAGTTGTCTAAATCAGTGACTATGTTAACTGATTTTGATGGGAGATATTTTAGGCCGCACGACATTCTTCTTTCCCTTAAATTCCATTTGGGGGGGGGAACCATTGCGATAGAGGTTGAGGTGGTTGATGCGCCCCTTGACTATAATCTCCTGCTGGGTAGGAACTAGATGTATAGTATGCAAGCCATTTCTTCTTCCCTGTTCCATGTTGTATGCTTTCCACATAACGGGAATATTGTAACGATTGATCAAATGGCATTCAAAAATCCGTCTGTTACCGCATCTTTGAGAGCTTCGATCCTGATCATTGAACATTCTCAGCCGACAACTGGGAGTGTGGGTGTAGGCATGTATCCATCCCTCATGGGAAGCTTTAGTTGTCCTGCACCGATCCTCATGATAGGATCTTGTTTCGATGAGGCTTCAACATCTATGACCTCGGTGTCTTTTCACACAACCCATATGGAAGATCCTTGGATTCTTCCTACACTGAGTACTTCGAGTGAGCCCGTCGAGACCAGTGTGCCATTACCTGCAGCCATGATAGCTTATCAAGCTAATCTCAAGAGTGTTGCAGAGCCTTGTTCTTCCTCTTTGCAGATGGAGGAGGAAGACCCCTATGTGCTGCCGACATGGGCAGTACAGTCTTCTCATGCCCACGACTACCTTGATACGGTTTTCCCTTCAGATGAAGCGATTATCGAGGCTATGTCGGGAGTTGAGCCACCATGGGAGGAACTTCATCATAGATCATACTTTCTTCCAGAGCTTGATTGTTTGGAGCATGAGGATTATAGGGAGATTCTTAGTCAGAAAGTTGGTAGTCCTGTGGTTCCATTAAGCTCTCCTGGTCCGATGGCTGATGGAAACATGGAGAACATATCGTTAACGATTCCTATCAACATTTATCGCAATCTTGGCATAATAGAGAATGTCTATATTGGGGCAGATTGTTCCCATGCTGAGATTCTGGAATATACCGACCTATTCAAGGAATTCCATGATATTTTTGCTTAGTATTACGATGAGATTCCAGGGATTGACCCTCGAATTGTCGAACATGAGATTAAGACTTACCCCAACGCTAAGCCTGTTCGATAAGGTTTACGCATCGTGAATCCTAGGAAAGCACCCGCCATTAAGGCAGAGATAGAGAAGTTGTTGAAAGCAAGTTTCATCTCTCCCATTCCCTTGATGAAGTGGGTTTCAAACCTCGTTCTACTAGATAAGAAGCAGGGAGCGATCCGCATATGCACTGATTTCCATGATTTGAATCATGCATGTCCTAAGGATAACTTCTCCACACCATTTATTCATCATATTTTGGATGAGTGTGCGGGTAGCGAGGTGTTCTCCTTCATGGACGACTTTTACGGGTATAATAAGATATAGATTAAACCTGAGGAACAACATAAGACTGCATTTATTTGTCCTTGGGGAATGTTTGCATATCGAAAAATGCCTTTCGGCCTTAAAAATGTTAGAGCTACGTTTCAGTAGGCGATGACCTTGATCTTCCACGATCTCAAGTCTATTATTGAAGTATTTTTGGATAAGCTCGCTGCTCATTCTCATATGAGAATGCATCATCCCTATCACTTGAGATTGGTATTCAAAAGATGTCGGCACTATTCAGTTAGATTAAATCCTCATAAATGCATATTTTGTGTGAAGTCAGGTCGTTTGTTAGGATTCATCATTTCAAAGGAGGGTATAAGAGTCGACCCTTTGAAGGTTGAGGCAATACTTCAGTTGTCTCCCCCGAAGAATATTCGTCATCTTCAGTGTTTGCAAGGCATGGCAAACTTCTTACGAATATTTGTTGTCAACTTTGCCAATTTGACTAGAGGCTTCATGCGTCTCTTGAAGAAGGACACTCCCTTTGAATGGGATGAGCAAGCCCAGGATTCCTTCGATGCACTCAACCAGGCCCTAGCATCGGCCCCAGTGATTAGTCCTCTGGATTATAGCTGTGATTTTCTATTATATGTGGCCATGTCTTTAGAGGCGATTGGTATGGTTTTGGTTCAAGAGGATGAGGATCTCTAAGAGCATGTCATATATTATCTGAGTCGAAACCTTATAGACGCAGAGATTCATTATTCTCATGTCGAGAAGCTTGCTTTAGCTACCATACATGTGGTTCATCATTTGAGACATTATATTCTCCTTCGCCAAACCTTGATTGTGGCCCATGTCAATCCGTTTCAGTTTGTCCTCACACGAAGGATGATTGGGGGAAAGTATAATAAATGGATTGTCATTATGCAAGAATTTGATCTCGAGTTTGTTTCCGCAAAATTGAAGAAGTCTTTATTCTTTGTAGAGCTCATATCGGATTTTTCGAGTGACACCAAGGAGTTGGTTTGTGAAGATATTTTTGTTGATGAACACATATTCTTAATCTCAACGTTGGACCCATGGTATGGAGATATCATAGTATATCTGCAAACACAGAGGACCCCTACTCATGTCTCACGAGATGAACGATGATGATTACGTCACGTCTCTAAGAACTACCTTATAGTGGACAACACTCATTAGAGGAAATTTCAACTCAAAATGGGCCTTTTAACTTTTATTCAAATTCCATGTCATCATGTGTTAGCCAATGAAATTGATTTAAATTTGAAATACCGTATAAGTCTTAAACATTTTTTTAATATAAATTTGGGGATAGTTATCATAAAAAAAACTATTTTTTTTGTTTGTATATTTGACATATCTCCCTGTGTTTTTACTCAAATTTCGATCGGGAGTGCTCGTTGGATGCGGAATTAAATTTTGCATCAAACGAGTACCCACTCGGCATACTTTTGATGGACCCTACTACCCCCAAAACAAGAAATACCTGAAAATAGAATGATGATGTCATCATTCCATTTTTTTTCCAGGTATTTCTTGTTTTTGGGGTAGCGAGGTCTGTCAAAAGTATGTCGAGTGGGTACTCGTTGGATGTGGAATTTAATTCCACATCCAACGAGCTCTCCCGATCGAAATTTGAGTAAAAACACAGGGAGATATGTCAAAAATACAAACAAAAAAGTAGTTTTTTTATTTTCTTCCTCCAAAATTAATAAATATTATTTTATTATTTTAACTATTATTTTATTAGTTCATTTTAGGAGGCTCATTTTGAGTTGAAATTTACTCTAATGTTGTACCTCCATGGGGTAGAGTCCATTTTACGACGTTGTTTAACTCATGACGAGGCTGAGGTTGTGCTGAATGATTGCCACAGAGGGCCATGTGGTGGTCATTTATCTGGGCTTTCTACAGCTCAAAAGATTTTGAGAGCGACTTATTTCTGGCCATCGATCTTTAAATATTGTGTTGATGTGGTCAAGAGGTGCCACCCTTGCTAGGTGTTCGCACGTAATATGCACTCGAAACCTACCCCATTACATCCCATTATCACCATCGATCCCTTCACTAAGTGGGGGCTCGATTTTATGGATTGCAACCCAGCTTCGGCTGGGGGGAACCATCACATTATAGTGGCTGTTGATTACTTCATGAAATGGGATGAGGCTATGCCTACAGTAAAATCCGATGGTGAGACAGTCTCTCACTTTGTATTCAACCAAATCATTACTCGGTTCAGGATTCTGAAAGAGCTTGTCATTGACCATGGCTCGCACTTTCAGAACCGTATGATGGAAGAGTTGGCATCCAAGTTAGGGTATAAGCAAGAGCACTCCTCTTCTTACTGCCCCCAAGTGAATGGACAAGTAGAGGCAGTGAAAAAATCACTCAAATCCATTCTTCAATGAACCATCACACAAAGCAAGATGAATTAGCACATTATGTTATATCCTGCTTTGTGGGCATATCGAACCGCGGTTAAGCTTGCCACTGGTTTTCCTCCATATCAGCTTGTGCATGGAGTGGAGTCGATATTGCTGGTTGAATGCAAAATTCCTTCATTGAAGATAGCTGTGGAACTCTTACCAGACACTTCACCTTTGGAGGAGTGTTTGGTTCACCTTGAGCAACTCGATGAGCAGCGTTGGGATGCCTTGGTGGCTCTAGAGGTTAATAAGCATCGCGTTAAGGCCCAGTACGATAGGTCTGCCCGTCCAAGAGTGTTTAGTGAAGGAGACTTGGTCCTCTTGTGGGATCAACCGAAATAACCCTTGGGGGCAGGGAAGTTCAATCCTATGTGGCGTGGTCCTTACATGGTCAAGTGTGTGTTAGAGAAGGGTGCCTATGAGTTAGTAGATTACGAAGGCACAGCTTTGGCGGAGCCTAGAAATGGGCTCTATCTCAAAAAATACTATGCATAATCTTTAGCCAAGGCTGGTTGTTGTATATTATTGTATAGCTTTGCATAGTTAGGTCTTTTTCTTATTGTGATCGGGTTTGTGATTAGTTTCCATTTATTTTGGCAGATGTCAAGGGAATCTTCCACCTACATAGGATTCACGGATGGTGCAAGCCGTCACACTCAACACTTAGCCTCTGCTGCTTGGGTGATTTATACTCCTATGGGTCAGGTACTATCTTCAGGAGGTGTATGTCTACAACAATCTTCCAACAATGTTGCTGAATATAGCTCCGTTATTGAGCTTCTACGGGATGCCATTTTGCATGGCGTTCTATCTCTTGAGGTACGTCTTGATTCGGAGTTAGTAGCATCACAGCTCAATGGTTTGTACCATGTTAGAGATCCGACATTATTGAGAAGGTTCTTACGTGTGAGATTGTTAGAATGACAACTTGATAGTATAACATATATACACATTCCAAGAAATAATAATCAAGTTGTTGACTCATATGCTAACTACGTGTTAGATTGGCATTTGTTTCATTCATAGTAAATTAATCACAAACACAATTTTTACACATGTAAATAAATAAATCGATCACCATAAAAAACATTTATATACATAAAAAATGTGGTAATACATAGTGTCATAATACAAAATTAGGGCTTTTAAAGCCACCATCATATAATACACGGTCGTACAAAATGAATACAATCCCAGGTGTATAATCCTGTGGAGGAGGTCGTGATCATGGAACGTCACTACGGCTCTAGCTAGCCGTCAAAATAAACACACCCATGCGCGTGGTACACCCACCACTTACCGCTGCATGGCCTCAGGCAAGTCCTCGACTTGCGCCATGGGAACTCTATGAGTCAGTCTCACAAAGTTGGTATGAATGCTCTGGAGCATTCACTCCGCATCCACACCTATCATGTCATCTCCTCTTCCCCTCCGTCTATGACGAGGGGAGCCCTCTGGCCACTGTGGTCCCACATATGCACACAAATGGTAGATGTCACTATGTATTGTCGCACAAAAACATGTCTTTTTTATTCCACATAATCAAGAAAATACAAAAAAATTAAATAACTCAAAAAATTTAAAAAGAGTGAGGGTCGAGATTCATTACCTATATCACCATATGCCAATCCTGGTGGCAATGGCATGTCCGAGTCCCCTCGGAAATCTATCCCTTCATAGGGGTAGTCATCAATGGCAACAATATGTCATTAGCACCATGGAAAGAAGTTAGCTGGATATGGGTTGGCCACCCTACCACCCCCCAGTCTGCGCATAGCATCTGCCCAACGCCGTTGGGCTGGATCTCGAACCCCGTCGAGAGGAATGTCCACTCTAGGGCTCAAACCTGGAACACGCTCGAAGAAAAACGTGCTCGAAATACTACTGAACCCAAAGTTTCGTACCCTTCCTTCCTTACACTCACTGAGTTGGTGTTTCATGTTGCTCAGTAGCATAGTACTCTAGTCATAGATTGTGGGTCTCATGCACTCCACTGCATAGAACATCAGACCGCAAGGTCTGGTGGAGTGATACTAAGCCTGCTATCCTGCCTAGCATCAGTAATATGGCCTTTAGGCCCAGTACCTGTATAGTATTGGTAGTGACTTGACTCCCCACCTTCTCAGTGTCTAAAAAATAGTACATGGCTATGTACTCATCGATAGTTAGGCCACCCCCTGTCCCACCTCGGGAATGAAGGTTCACCACCTCCCCTCGTCTAGAAAGACCAGTGATAAAGTATATGTCCTCCACCTCTATGGTGAGGGACATCCCATCAATATGGAAGGACTCTGAGTCTGGATCCCAATAGTCTACCAGCATCTGTAGCAGTCTTGGTTTGGCCCTCAAACCACCAAGACACCAAAACTTGTAGAGTCCGCATGCACATAAAGCTTGTTGAGCCATTAAGTCGGCCCTTACTACTTCCTCCACTTCACCGTCCTCACGCTCTCTCCACTCTAGCACCATCCTGCAAAATAAATTGCAAAATTATCCATTAGTTTTTTGAAAAATCACATGTGCAGCCTCATACGCGACTGTTTTGAAAACAACCGCGTATGTACACGGGTTTTAGGCCATTTTCCACGTATAGCCAGCCCTATATGCGGAAAAAACCTTGATATCCACGTGGGCCGTAGCACACACTTTGGGATGGCTTAAAAACTTCATTTAACCATGAAAATCTATAAAAATTATATCAAGATGCAAGAGGAGAGCATGAGTAAATACCTGGAAGAAACGATTGTGAATTCCACCGGCTGGATCTCCTAGAATTTGCAGTTGAAAATCAGAGCTCAAATGGGTAAAAGTTTCAAATGATTTATATTTTTTACTATTTATAGAAAAAATTTCAAATAATTGAAAACTTTTACCCCCTTTCCTATAGTTTCGACATTTTCTAACCATTTTGGACCATTTTTTACATAATTTGTGATGTAGAAGACCTTTTTCAGTGCCGTTTCAGCCATTGGACTGACCCGTTCGTACCGATCTCAGGTATCATGTCTAAACTGGCATATAGCTTAGGTTTCACCACCATTTGCATTTTTCATGACCTTATGACCATATCACCATGTTCTTAGGTACGAACCCACTCTATTATGTCACAGAACCTTCTTGCTGCTTTAGAAGTGGTGTAGAAGGAGCAAGTCGACTAAGTCGACTTGAACGAAGACCGACTTAGTCGATCATCCGACTAAGTCGATGGTCCGACCAAGTCGGACGGCTGACTAAAACTAGTTAATTAAGTCGGCTAACTAACAGTCGTGTCGGTTCACCGAACCGACAGGTAGTTATGTTGTAACTGTTTCCAAATTGTATATATTAGGCTGTTGAGCCAAGCAAAGAACTCAGTTCAGTTCTGTGCCTTGTATGAGCTCATTGCGATAATATAATCTGTTCCTTTCTATCTGTTCTTATCTCTTGTCTCTATTTATATTTATGTATGTTTAGTATGTATTATTGGTAACCTTATGTGATCTGTGAGATTACAACATTGGTTCCGTTGCCGATAGTACATGTCTAAGATATATGCGCACATATGATACCAGAGTAGGAGATCAAGTACTAGTGGGACCGTAAAGTTGCGAACTAATTGCAAAATTACGCACGACGAAACAGATTAATAGTCGCAGAAGCCAAGGCAAGATTTTTCACGGAGACACATGAGAAGTTTATCGAATCAGTGCCACAACTGTTGAAGTAGCTTCTGGATGAGAATACCAGACGCGACTAAAGAATAGCAGTTGCTAGATAAACTATTCTGAGGAGGACGAACAAATCTGTCGGAGTGGTTTGAGAAAATCGCCGACGACTTCTGTGAGGAGCGAGCGATCGAAGATAGGACGTCAGTGGAAACTGTCAAAGCACAATTCTACACAGATTTCATCGACCAATTCTTGTGCACCTTGCCGAACTTGCTGTTCAAATTCCTTATAGAGAAAGGAGCAGGTCACATCATCGAACCTAGACCACCACTGTGCGAACAGCCACCAAACACCAACTGGGTGGACAAACAGAAGAAGTGGGAGAAGTTTATTGCAGAAAGGGAGTGGGAATACTTCCTGAGCAAGTGATTCAAACTATCTGGGATTTCTAAAAAGCATCGGGTAGGCTATGAAGGGTAGCTGGTCGTGTGTCGGAGATAAGAGCATAGTGTATCCTAGTCAACCAGAACCCAGTATTAGTCACCAGTAATGAAAAATCGACCGAAGGGAGATCGAAGGTATAGTACTGTAAGAAAGTATGTCGGATCTTAAGAAAATAGAAAGGGACGAAAGACAGCAGCAAAGGGAAGCCAGATGAGAAAGAGTAGCAAAGATGCATCAAAGACAAAACCCTAGGGAGACCGACCATGAGGAGATTCCTCCAGAGTTGGGTCATGACCGACACGGAGAGGGCATAGAAGAGGAGGAGACCCCTAAGGAAGAAGAAGTGTGGATAGAGCAGCCTGAAGCTCTCCAAATAATTGTCCCCGACCAAGGAGTAACCCTTTCCCCAGTCAATCTGCATACCACAATACAGACTATTATTGAAGACGACCTCCGACTGCGAGCTGGTGACATTACTATTTGGAGCCGACTAGGTGACGAACCATTCTCGGGAAAACATATTGTTATACGCCGACCACTCGAAGGAAATTGGGTGACCTGTCAAACGGCACCATCCTTTCGGAGTATCCACTTGCTCTTAACGATACATGAAGGAGAACCCCCCCTGCCACATACAGCTTTTGAAGAAATCCAAGAGTCAGACCTGAGATCGCAAAGCTCCAGTGGACCATGGACAATACAAATCCACAACAATCCACTGTACGACGCCAAATCAACCACCGACGGAGGCACAAGTTCTGTCGACCAAAACTCCTCAGGCTCGACTATATCAATGACCCCACCTCTTTCACCACCACCCACAACCCTACCGCCACCGCCGTCAGATAGGAGTGACAGTGACTCAGACATGGGTCACGGAACTACCCACATTCCTCTCTATGAGGGGGATGAAGACCCCAGACGACATTGGTTCGTCTGCGAGTCCATCTGGGATGCAAACTAGGTGAAGGAAGAAGACCGACAGATGGCTCAGTTCGCAGGAGCCTTACGGAAAAGGGCTTTGACCTGGTATATGACCTTTTCAGAATGGCAACCCAGAGCAACAAAAGCTGAAATTAAAGCACAGTTCTTATCCTTTTTCAATACCCCAGACGCTAAGCACTTGGCCGCTAAAAATATCAAGACAACGCAGCAAAATCCAGGGGAAACTGTCCGCGATTATGACAAACGATGGAAGGACCTGTTGAGTCAATTAGATTATTTTATTGATGAACAATTGCTAATTCAATGGTTTCTTGCAGGCTTATCACAAAAAATTCACCAACACATCAGTCTGGAAACCTTCAAGACATATGAAGATGCGCTGACTAAAGCTCTGCAGGTGGAAATAGACGAAGATATACCTACCTATCCGACGGACCACAGGATAGAAGAACAACTGGAAAGTGTACAGAAGTCCTTGAAAGAATTGTCCCTTAAAAATCAAGAAATATGGTGTACGAAATGTTCGATGGTAGGACACTCAAAAGACAATTGTCGAACTGACTACAGCCGACAAGATGTCTGATTTGTGCAAACTAAAATCTTTTGCGACATTTTCCAGGAGACCGGAGATCATTCCACGAAGGAATGTGTGTTTAACATGAAGAATGCAAAAGATTCCTGGTGCGCCATTTGCGAGACAAAAAGTCACAATACGACTGACTGTCAACTAAACCTAAAAAATAGACAGAACTATCAGGCCGTCTACCAGACGAATGCAGTGGCACAGAGAAATGAGCAAAATAATACCAACAATCAGAACGGGCAAGGACATGACGGCCGATGATATGAACGTCAGTACGAAAATCAATGACAGAGATATGAAGGAAGAGGTCGATTCGTCGGGAATCACGATATACAAACTCATCGACCAACACAATGCTTCATCTGCTATAAAGAAGGGCACAGATGTGCAGACTGTCCGTACAAAGATAGAACTGACCTTAAATTCTGTACGCATTGCGGGGTAGGAGATCACTCTTTGGAGGATTGTCCTACCATGTTAGAAAAGATCAATAATAAAAAGAATGTTAATGTCTTGTCTTGTGTGCAAAATCATGATATATTAACTACTAAAAATCTGCATATTGTCACTCGCCAAGGCACAAAAACAGGGCCTGATAACCCCCAAATTAGTAAAAATTAAAAACACAAATGGTTATCCAGATCCCCTGAAGGAAAAACAAACTTATCGAGAAGCCACACACATCTTTCAAGACATTGCACAACAAGAAGACAGTCTTACCAGTCGACTTAGCACGACACAACAATTAACTCATCTCATCCAAATAGACAAATCAGTTGCCCAATTCATTGACTTATTGCACACACTAAAAGATACCACAAGGGAAAAACAAACTAAAAACATTTGTAGCTTAAACCAAAAGGATAAAAATGATGTCGACCCACTTGTCGACCTGGAAATCGAAGGATACCATGTCCAACAGGTAGTGCTCGATTTCGGGTCTCAAGTAAATATTATGACCAGGCATACATGGGAACAGATGGGTAAACCTCGACTCTATGAGTCAGGAATCTATCTAAAACTAGCCGACCAAGGTCTCATTGAACCCATTGGGGTTTGGAGAGATGTCGACACAACCATTAAGGGAATATCGACCAAGGTTGATTTTGAAATTATCGACCTGAAGGAAGGTTCTAGCTCGTTCCCATCCCTAGTAGGTCGACCTTGGGGACGAAAGATGAAAGCATCTATATCCCTAGACAAGGAAAGAATCAAACTTAAAGGGAATGGTCACAAGGTCATTGTACCCATTAATCCTTCCCAAGGACAACCTTGGACTGAACCAATTGATGAGGAAGTAGATGTTAGACAACTCTACCAGATCCACAACAATCTGGACTATACATAACCAAACGCCCAAGGAGAAATTTACTTAGGTAACCCAGACTCAGTTGGCTATAATTCAGATGCTGAATTATATGACTGGGAGATGGAAAATTATGAAACACAAGCAAGAGGGTGCTGGACTATAAAAAAAGTATAGAAAAAACCCACCCGACAGTGCTTTGTAGTCTCAATTATCCCTAAGATATTTGAAAAAAAACTCAGAGAACGCCCTACCTTACAACCGACCAACGTAAATACCCCACAAACACCAAGGTATAAGGAAAGGGAATCCCTAGTCCTACACGTCGAGCAAGTATCTAAAAACATTGGAGAACATGGCTGACTTCAAAGTTTAGTGGAAACATTCACAGGTCAAGCAGCTAGATGGTGGGATACCCATCAGTCAAAACTACAGACTTGGACCACTGCTTCAACTTACTTTGTCGAACGGTTTGGAGGGAAAAAGTTAACATAGGAAGCCCAAATCCCTATCTTCATACAGGGCCAAAACCCAGAAGACCACATTAGGATTTGTGAAAAAGAGTGGAGAATACTTGGACATAAGGATGAAAGAGTCTGGCCACACTTGTTCCCATCAACCCTCGACGACTTACCTAGTAAGTGGTATAAGATGGAAGAAGCTAGGGGAGAAACCTTCTTCTGGCATGAACTAAAGGAAAATTTCATTAAAGACTTTAAGTTCGAACCTCAAAATAAACACTTAGCCACGCCAGCAACACAAATCCAACACTTTCTCCAACCGATTGCAAAACTACCTTGTCAAAAACCTCGTCAGATCCAGAACTGTAACATCATCCACACCAGATCAAAAGTCGAGTCGACCCGGTTACAATTAGAAAATGAACACACCAAAGGAAAAAGCTTCAGGTGGAAAACCAACCACGCTGAAACTACAAAACCTATCTATTCAATTCTAAGGGTCACAACCAACGACAAACCAGACATCGACAGAATGACTGCAGCCGACTTCCCTGCTACATTTTCACAATTCATAGAAGGAAGTCGACAGATCAATGAGACAAAAGCACCAGAGTGGTTATATGCAAAGGTGAAAACTAAGGAGGTCGACATTTCAAATGACGACCGTCCCAAAATCGCAAAGATTGGTGACTATTGGAGTGAACAACAGATCGCCGAAATAGTGACTTTACTTAAAGAATTCCAGGATGTATT
Source organism: Pseudotsuga menziesii (assembly GCA_001517045.1). NCBI lineage: Eukaryota > Viridiplantae > Streptophyta > Pinopsida > Pinales > Pinaceae > Pseudotsuga > Pseudotsuga menziesii. The sequence goes on from LPNX010859796.1 coordinate 145,796, forward strand.
TTCCAGAGACTATAAAGACCTCAAAGGGTTAGTTCAGGAAATGGGTGAAATGAAAATAGATACGAAACCTGATGTCCGACCTGTCAAGAAAAGACCTTATAAACTAGCTCACAAGTACAAGGAGATAGTTAAGAAGGAAATAGACAACATGTTAGCAGCAGGGATCATCTACCCTATAGACCAGTCGGAATGGGAAAGTCCCATGGTCGTTCAGCCTAAGAAACATGATCCGACCAGGTTAAGAATTTGTGTCGACTTTAGAGAGCTCAACAAAGTCACACTCATAGATCCATTCCCCACACCCTATGCTGATGAAATCTTGAATGAAGTTGCAGGACATGAATGTTATTCCTTTACAGATGGATTTTCCAGCTACAATCAAGTACCCATAGCAAAAGAGGATCAGAAGAAAACAACCTTTGTATGTGAATTTGGATCCTTTGCCTACAGAGTTATGCCCTTTGGTTTGAAGAATGCACCTGTAGTATTCTCTCGAATTGTTGTCAAAACATTCCAAGAATATATCTATAAAACCATGGCAGTATACTTTGACGATTGGATAATCTACTCCACCCTAAAGGATCACTGCACATGGCTCAGGATTATGCTGGAAAGATGTCGACAGATACAAATTTCCCTGAATATTAAAGAATGTATCTTTATGACACCCATAGGCATACTCCTCAGACATATTGTCTGTAAGGAAGGCATCAAGGTCGGCTTTGCTAAAATTAAAATCATCCTCGACCTGAAGCCCCCAATAAACCCTAAACAGGTTCAGGTGTTATTGGGCCATACAGGATATTATAGGAAGTTCATACGACACTACTCAGACATGACCTACCCCCTAGAAGAACTATTAAAGGATGATATAGAGTTTAAATGGACAGAAGAGTGTCAAATATCGTTTGACAAACTGAAAAGAAAATTGGTCGAAGCCCCATACTCAAATTCCCAAATTGGTCGACCAAATTTCATGTGCATATTGATGCATCTAGAATAGCAATAGGTGCAATACTAACACAACCAAGGGAGGATGGGATGGACTACCCTATCGTATACAGTAGTCAAAAACTAGATAAGGCTGAAAGAAACTATTCAACCATCAAAAGAGAAGCCCTAGGTATGGTCTTTGCACTTCAGAAGTATCGGCATTACCTGCTAGCCAACCCCTTCATATTTTACACCGACCATCAAGCCTTGAAGTATCTTGTTAATAAACCCCTTCATCATGGAAGAATATGTCGATGGTTACTTCTTTTTCAAGAATTTGAGTTTGAAGTCATGGTCCGACCAGAAAAGCTAAATTTCGGACCCGACCACCTATCACATATCGACACAGAGGAGGAACCGACTGAAATAGACGACGACCTACTAGATGCCCACTTATTTCGTATAAAAGCAGTTCCAGAAGAACTAGAAGAAATTGCTTAGTTCCTAGAGACAGGCCAGGCACCAGAAGGTATGAACACCAAGAAAAAGCAAATCTTAGCTATGAAGGGTGCCCCTTACAGCCTCATCAATGGATTTCTATACAAACTGGGGTTAGATGACATTTTCAGATGATGTGTACTCGACCATGAATGAGACCAGATCATGTACGAAGCACACTATGGACCTGTAGGAGGACATTTCCAAGCAGACACAACTGCCAAGAAAATCCAACAGTTAGGATTATGGTGGCCGACACTCCACAGAGATTGTAAAATTTTTGTTAGTCGATGTGATAGATGCCAACGACTTGGTCGACCTCTACCGAGCACAGAAATGTTGTTGATATCCGTAAACCCTAGTCTCACATTAGAAATCTGGGCTATAGACTTCATAGGACCATTCCCTATACCAGCAAGACGATCAGGTTCCAGATATATCATCACTGCAGTGGAGTATGTTACTAAATGGGCAGAAGTTGAACCTATTGATACATGTTCAAGTGAGGTCACAGCCAAATTTATATATGAAAACATCATCACCCGATTTGGATGTCCTCTGACATTGATCAGTGACCAAGGAACCCACTTCATTAATAAAACCATCAAACATCTGACCGACCAATTTCATATCGACCATCGACAAAGTACATCATATCACCCTCAATCGAATGGTGCAATAGAAGCTTTCAATAAAACATTAACGAAAGGGTTAACTAAAATATGCAGTACTGACAAATATGATTGGGATGAGAAAATCCCTGCAGTCTTATGGGCATACAGGACAGCCTATAAGTCGTCGACCGACCAAACTCCCTTCCGACTAGTTTATGGACAAGAAGCAGTTGTCCCCCTACATTTCCGACAACAGAACCCTATTGTAGCTCAACTACTACATGTCGATGTCAAACACGCAAGACAGGATCGATTATTTCAACTAAGTAAGCTGGAAGAACACAGAATTATGGCCATCCAACACCAGGAGATTCAGAAACAACAACAGAAAGCCTGGCATGACTGTAACATCAAGAATAAAAACTTGTCGGTTGGTGACCTTGCTTTACTCTATAATAGTAGATTCAAAGGAAAACCAAAGAAACTACACACAGAGTGGATGGGACCCTACGTTGTCGAAGAGATACACCCCAATGGCTCAATTCGACTAAAAACATTACAGGGCCTAGTATTTTGGAAGCTCGTCAATGGAGCCCGACTTAAATGGTATAAAAACTGGAAAAAAAAGAAAAAAAAAAGACCTTAACCGTCAACCAAAACCTATAAAAAGACAGAAAAATTCCAAAAACCAAATAACACATTCGACAACAATCCATGACAGCAACTCACTACCTCGACCATCGACCATCTTCGTCGACTAGTCAGGCCAACCGTTTTCACCCATGACACCGACCGTTGACCTTGACTGTCCCATCATGCATTGATGGCCTCGAGCACTGAAACAAATCCTCCATTAAGTCGCACTCGAGTATTGCAGCTGGACTGTCAATTCTGCCATTAATACACCCATTTCGACATGCAACCCCATCCATGCCTATAAATAATGGACCGTCGAAGGTTCATTCACCACACCCATTTCCATCAGAGCACCTACAATCTCAGTCGACCAAAACATAAGAATCCTGTCAAAAATCCGACCAGTCCAACACAATGGGACCAAAACTAACCAGAGCTGCGGCCAAGGCAAAGAATTTGCAATCCGAGGACACCCCCTTGCTTAACAGACTCAAGAACATAAAAAATGTGAAGGTCCAGGAGGGCCCATTTCAAAAACTCTGGCAAGAGATCCAAGAGTGGGCCTTTGTCGACAACCAAATGACACCGGCCGCTGAGAAAATCCAGAACAACAATATTTTCCAGTACCCTAACGCACCATTGATGGCCAGCTTCGGTGGGACGAAGGAGGAAGCTGTCAAATTTATCATCAGTCGTTACCACAACGGCCGGTTTTATTTCGACCAACCGATAGACATCACTGGGGAGGTGATCTCCAAGCTTAAGGGTCTGTCGAACAAAGGCAGTCCTGTACCTATCGGCATCAAAGAAGGGTTGGTCCAAGAACTTACGGGCACACCCACTAGGAAAAACTCGAAGGGCTTGATGATAGGCCAAATTGCGACAAGGACGCCACAAATTGTGGCTAAAATCATCGCAGTTACCCTTACATTGGCCGGTCGAAGTAGCGACCTTAAACTGGAGATGCTCGAGGCTGTAGACACGATCGCCATAGACAGTCGAGTCTACCGATGGGGAGACTATGTCACCGAATTGGTCAAAACCATATGCGAGTGCTGCCAAGAGGTCGGAGGTATCATCAAATTCCCATCCCTTATCATCTGGATTGTTATGTATCACATATGTCTGGAAGGCAATCCAGTCTTCCGGGAGCCGACCAGGTTTGACATGCACAGGTTCAAACCTTTCTCACAAAAGGGAACCTTGCATGAGCTGGCCCAAGGGAAAGTCTTCTTGGACACTTGGTTTCAGCAGTTAAAGGTCCGTACGACGAGGTGGAGGGTGCCCTAGAACATCTGACGAAACCTCCCTGCCGACTCCCATATATAGTTGGAACTGGACCATACCTCAGTATGGTATATGCGCGGTCAAGACCCCAAAGCACAGGACCTCGACTACTACCCCACAGTCGACCATATTTTCCACGAGTTGACCCGATAGGCAAAGACGAAGATACCAGTCCTAGAGGCCGCCAAACAGGTCGACTTCTCCATTATCGAGCCGCTTAATGACCAGGAGAAGGAGGAGGACTATGAACTTAATCTATACATCAGTACATTCGTGTCGGAAGATACCCCGACCGTGCCCACTAGTCGGGTACACCTCACAATCAAACCTCTGACTGCCAAGGTAGTCGACCCCCAGATGACAGTATAGGAACAGCCCACAGTGCCACAGACAACTCCACCGGCTCCGGCACCGACTCCAGCAACAGTTGACCCAACTCAAACTACCACAGGTGAAGTCGACGAAGCTGATCCTGAGTATGCTTTATCTAAGATCATCATCAAGAAGCTGGCTAAGGAGATAGTTGTCGCAAGGAAAAATCTCAAAGCCCAAAAATTACACCAAGGTAGGGGTAAGCGCAAGCTTATCCTAGCCGACTCGTCTGATGATGAGGAGGAAATCGCAGCCGCGGTTGTCGACATTGTCGAGGATGCCCGTGCCAATAACGTGTCAGTCGAGGTTCAGTTTCAATGGTACGTCGACGCAGGCGCTCTGGAGGGTCAGCCAAAGAAAGCAAAAACTAGCCCGACATCTGAAAATGTGGTTGACCTTGTGTCGACCCCTCCCCCCCCATCTTCGACCACCATAGTCGAATAACAAGCACAAGTACAACAGGCTGATAGTCCCCCTGAGGAATATCAACGCGCCATCCTGGAGGCACTCAGAGCCAAGGTCACCCAAGACGCAGAGCTTAAAGCTTTCTTCGAGACACTTCCTGGACTGTTTAAATCGACCCAGAAAATACAGACCAAATCCCCTCTTTATGCAAGCAGAAAGCCTTATGCAACTGTTACGACGACATTCACCCGCGACGAATAGGGTAACGTAATAGGAACTTCAAAGTCTGTCACCGAACCACTCGACCAGGATGACCTACCCTCTACACCTTCGGAAGCACATATCTCTTCCGACAAAATTTCACCACATAATCCAGTTAACCTTTTGACCCCTGACCATACCCCCACTCCATCCCCAACACCACCATCATCCCAACCTCCTTCACCACCACCTCCACCGTCGAAATCCCCACCACCAGAACTACAGCCAAACCCAGTACAACAGTCGTTACCTTCACAACCAGAAGCCGACATCCCACCTCCTCAAACCGAAAAACCCCCATCCCCCATACCCCCTTCGGAAAAATAAAAACAACCATCTTCTATACCACCTAACCAACCAGAACAACCTTCGACCTCTAATCCACCAACTACAGACCCAACTTCCACTACTGCAGGTACCCATGAGCAAGCAACAGACAACTAGTAGCAGAAGAAACAACATCGTCCCAAACCCTCCATCGTGCGGATAAGCTTAAAATATGCCAGTTCGTTGACCGACACAGAGGTCGGCCAACTCCTCAAAACTGTGGCTAAGGAGTCGAGGAAAATGGCAGATCAGAAAACCAAGGAGCCGGTCGCCAAAAATGCAGAAGAAGTCGAGTTTCTCGGCAGATGCAGAGCTCTAGCATAGACGGTGATCCTAGGACCTCTCGAAGTTGACACAGATCGACCTCTGGAAAGGGCATATCAGGTTTTTGAGGGCATGGTGTCGACCATCCAGACCCATCACCAAGAGACTAAAATAGAACAACAAGAGGAAACTGTCCAACTGCTCCTAACACAACACAGTGCCTTTTCGGAGGCTTACAAGGTCTTACAGGACCATATGGAGGAGTCCATTGTCACTGAGGAAGTACTAAGAGACTGGCCTAACCATTATGGGCAGGTCTATCATCAGACCAGGCAGACACGACAAGGCATTCAGGCCTTGGAGGGCCGGAAGTCGACAGAAGCAGAAATGAGGCAGACCATTGAAGACCAGATTGTGATGGAGACCACCAAACTACAGAAGCTTGAACGAGAGGCTCATCAGTGGGTTCAGCAAGCCCTTCCAAACTTAGAGAAGGTCGACAACATCTGTCTGCAAATGAAACGACTCCTCGATGCTGCAGAAGAACAAAACCAACTGTTGGGTCCCAACATGGAGCACATTGCAGAAAAGCCCATGGCCAAAAAGATGTCGATACTATCAAGTCTAACTACTCTAACGATCGACATCTAGAAATCCCTGCAGACATGGACCAATTTCCAGCATCATCTGGCCATCACAGCTCCATCCATTGTCGAGGTATGCGTCCAGAAGAGACCGACTATTCATCTGCACAGTCCACAGCCAGAGCAAAGTTGAAGGATTCGACAAAAACTTTGTTTTGGTACCTCCCTGTTTCTTCGGGACGAAGAAACCTTTTTTTTGTGGGGGAGATGTAGAAGGAGCAAGTCGATGAAGTTGACTTGAACAAAGACCGACTTAGTCGATCAGCCGACTAAGTCGATGGTCCGACCAAGTCGGACAACCGACTAAAACTAGTTAATTAAGTCGGCTAACTAACAGTCGTGTCGGTTCACCGAACCGACAAGTAGTTATGTTGTAACTGTTTCCAAATTGTATATATTAGGCTGTTGAGCCAAGCAAAGAACTCAGTTCAGTTCTGTGCCTTGTATGAGCTCATTGTGATAATATAATCTGTTCCTTTCTATCTGTTCTTATCTCTTGTCTCTGTTTATATTTATGTATGTTTGGTATGTATTATTGGTAACCTTATGTGATCTGTGAGATTACAACAAGTGGCATGATGTGAGTGGTAGAGCTTCACCTTACATGGGTACCCTAGTTAGCGCCTTATTTGCATTTGGTTCCCATGCCAACGTTTTCTCCTTTAGGGTGTGGGAGTCCATTGTATAGTACTGCCATGACATTTCGCAAGAGGCTCATACCCCTCTTGATCTTATGCTGGACGATTTCTTTCAGGACTCCCTCATGTCAAGTTGTGAATGCATTATCATGAGATTTTGCTGCCTCATTGAGCTTTATGCCGGCTCCCCTGACATTGCGTTTCAGCCATATAGCCCGGGCTTGTCTCATGTCTAGCCATGCAGAGCCATTTTTTATATCCTTCACAGCTTGATTCCCTTTTTACCGGCAGGGGATTTTCCCCCGAGTGTCAATATCCTACACAAGTATCCTTGCATTGAGCATAGGTATGTTCCACTGCTTGGAACTAGTTTGTTTGTCATTATGACACTCGTCTCCTCCTAGTTTGTAACTATAAAGCTAGTTTATTATTTTTTCAAGCTTTTCAAATAACTGAAAAAGTCCCCAAAAAAATCAAAAAACCAAAAAGTCAGACAAGGAAAGATGTTATCTTTGGCAGCTATCGAGTCGTGTTTCCTTCGAACAGATCACTGTATATCACATCCATTGGTTGGGTTATAGTCTGAATTTAGGAGTTGTACTCATTTATCTGAGTTTATCTCCACCGATTGGTTAAGCTTCCAGTCCCCGTGGAGCCTCTGTTGATGCCTCCTGTGTCACAGGGATGTCCTAGTTTGCATATCGAGTCTATGTTGCCTTCATTCAGTCACCATACATTGTTATGGTCTTGTTCGAAGGAAGTTGCAACCTGAGTCGGCCATTCCTCAGTTATCTTGATTTTGCATTTCATCCATTCCCGGTACAGTTACTGGTTCGTGCACCTTATGATCGAGTCCTTCCACATTATACAGCTTTGCTGAGTACCTCGTGTTGGATGATGGGGGATGCCTTAATGCCCTCCTTCTAGCGGATTTCATCCCATCGACTTCAGATCATTTATTCTAGGATTGGAATCTAGAGTCATTTTAAGTGCCTTGAGACTTGTAGTCATCAGTGGCAGGTTCTCTCGCCATCGACAGTTTCTTTGGAATACATCAATGTCCCCTGATCAATGGATCCTCTCAAGTGTTCAACCTCAACACATTTATTCACACTTGTTAGTTTGCACTCTATTACCTTGATTCCCATTTTCATCATTGGTGGGTGATCTCGCGTCTATTAACGGTATACATTAATGACCGGTAATCAGATGATGGACTACTATGTTCGACCTCGACACCTCTATTCGCATAGTAGGACATGTACTCATAGTGGTTTGTGTAGAAGACTTTCCAGATTGGTGGCATCTCTTATATGCTACCTCCTTGATCGTGCCAGTGTTCATGAGATTTCAGCTCTCGTGACTTGATTCCAGTATATGTCAGACATTTCCAGCCATTATGGAGATCTTGATCTATTATATATCTTCAGCCATTTTGAAGACCATGGTCCTTTGTATATCTTCATCATGGAGATTCTGATCTATGTATATTGTACGTGGCTATGACCACATATGTGACATCATGTATCATGCCTATTCATGGCCATTGTACTCTTATGTATCCGAGACTGCTATATGTACTTGCAGTTATATGCAGACTTGTATTATTGTACTATGCTGATTCGATGGCTGGTCTTCCATTTGGGATCCTTCATCACTCCACTTCTGGGATGGACTTATAATGTATTTCGGCCATCATATAAGCCCTCTGATCTCATACATTAGGGGGCATCTGTTATAGTGGATTTCACCACTCCAGGTGAATCACACTTTGTATGGCCTTCCCTTGTCCTGCTGCAGACTCCTTAACCCCTATGGACCACTTTTTGTCCTTTGATGTTTCCTTGATCATCCCTAAAAACACATGAAAAATGCTATATGCGACTTTAAACATATAAGTGCGTACATACCCAGGTTTGACCCATATAACCGTGTACATCAGGATGTGTGCATAGTCCAAATCCTTTTGGAGTTTTCCTTGACATGGATCCGACTCATTCAACTCCTGGCCTTCCATATGCCTTGAGATTGCTTAGATTCGACCTTTCATTACCCCTTTGAAAAGATATATAAGGAACCCCTTGGTACATTGAAGGCATAAGAGAGAATTGAGAGCAATGAAACTATAGTCCATTGTTTTCAGAACTTATGCTTGAGTCTACATCCCTTTATCCCTTGGAGCACTTTTGTGTTCTTCCCAAGCTTGCCTTTTTCTTGTGAGCTTGCTATCGAGAGATGGAGGATTGAAGTGGTGGAGGCCCAAGTGGGGAATTTAGTTTCTCCGGTTCGTAGACATGCCATCAAAGGTTGTATCTTGTAATCTCTGATTTATATTAATAGAAATATCTTTTCCTGTCCAATGATGTGTATTTGAATGAATATTTTATCCATGGGATTGTGTCAAATGCTTTTACATTATTGATTATGTATGCTAGAATACATATAACAGCATGATATATAGAATGCTTGTATTGTTTACTTGTTGTTGAGGAAGTAATATAGCAATTCAAGCTGAATATTGGGAAATCTCAATGTGGATCTACTTCAACCGTCCGGAATAAGGTACGAGGTCTGATCCTTTAGTGTTAGACATTTAATTTCTATTGCATATTGGAAAGGATTGATTTCTGGAGTCAAGCTGTCTATTGTGGTACCCCAAGCCATAGGAATTTCTCTCCGTAACAATACCCAATAAACATACATTCTATTCTTTGTGGTTTCAAAGCCCTCCTTTTATCAAGTGGAATTTCGGCCCATGCAATGGACCCAAACACCCGCAGATTCGACACATCCGGCTTGTGTCCGAAGTATGATTAGAAAGAGATCTTCCCTTTCATGGATGAGTGTGGCACTCTATTATAAATGTATTATGTAGCATGCATGTCTTCAGCCCACAAATTTGCATCCAAATTATTTGATTCCAACATATTAGTGGTCATCTCCTTGAGAGACCGATTCTTCCTTTCCGCTACATCGTTTTGCAAAGGATTGTAGGGAATTGAATGCTGGACCTGAATACCAATTTGTGAGAATATGTGCAGAAAATCATTACTGACACACTCCCTACAATTATTAGATATCAATATCTTGATCTTTTGGCCAGATGCATTCTCGATCAAGGTCTTCAGTTTAGTGAATTTTTCACAGAATTTAGACTTCTTTTTTATAAAGAATACCCATGTGTACCTGGAAAAATCATCAATAAAAGTTAGAAGATACCTTGATCCATTCATGGATGTGATATGCATGGGACCTCTGATATCAAAATGTATCAGTCCCAAGATACATGTAGTGTTGGGTAAAATTATCATTGATTAATTTACCTTCAATTAATTGTCAACCAAGGTATGTATACTTTGAGCTGCTACACTATATGTGCGGGAAAAGTAGTCTCAATGCTCATAATTCAAGAAATTCTATTCTATTCACAAACACAAATGAAATTAATGAAGCTATTACTGTATTGAATGATCAATGCTACGAGTTCCTAGGTCTGTCATAAAGAAAATGATATCAATTTGCTGACCCCTGTCTTACTGTCAAACTCAATACAACCTACAATAACCTACAACAATCTTCCAAAGCAATACTAATCTTCCAAAGAAATACTAACTACACCAATCTTCCAAAACAAACCTAAACTACAACAATCTTAAGCTACAACAATTATGGTTTACTCTTCAAAACAAACAGCTTGCTAAGAAAAGAACTTACCTACCAAATGAGCATGCTCAATCAATCTTAATGACCTTGTGTTATATCTAAAACTCCAACCATTAACCCTACAGAGTTTGATGCTGAAATCTATACAAACATTTCTCAAATAATTACTGAGATGAAATCTATTTCCTCTTAACCTTAAATTGTCCACAAACAGTTTGACAAAAGGAAATTTGACTTGCTTCTACTGTCAGAATGTCTGCGTCCTATGCATACAAAAGCACACAAAAGAATGCTGAGACTATAAAATGCACACCAATGGATATTGGAACTGTTCGAAGCATACACACTTACTCTCATCTACATACACTGTGAGATTGGTGTTCAATCCCTAGGAAATAAATCAATGAACTATGATTATTCTTCCTAATTTTATCCAACACCAAAAAAACATGATTCCAACTCCTATCTGGCCAATGCAAAATGTTGTTTGAAAATCCCTAAATACTCTATAAACTAAAGTCTTCAAATTTTCTGCTAACTCCACAAATGCTGCAAATTCTTTTGAAATACACACAACACAATCAGAAAATACCCTACAGTCTTGTAAACTCAAAATTCAAAAGGATTAAACCACTATAGGAGCTATTCACTAGTCACTATAATGCTGACAAAAAAAATATATATGAAATTTCAATCTATTCTCAACCTTCATTAAATCGATTTTACAACAAACCAAATCAAGTTCATCACATAGTTTGTAAATGCCATAACCTTGAACAGAGTCTTTAAACAAGAATCATAATCATCAATGAGCAATGTCTCGCTGAAAACCAAAGAGGGTTAAAATACAAATCCACTCCTGAATCTATTCTACAGGCTAGATTGAATGCAAATGATATTAATTAATATTCTACATACATACACTCCATTTCAACTCCCAAATGAAAAAAACCATTAACATTCCATAAAAACAGTGTCAAAGGATAAAACATCACTCTACTTACTGCAAAACAAACAATACTTAAGTATAAATGTTTGGTGTTGAAGGTGGGCCCTGCCTTCAACGCCTGCCAGTCTTAAATCGAAGCTTTAAAGAAGATAAACGCTATATCTATTGATAAAAATAGAGTTTTACAGTCTTCTCCTCTGTGTATCTCCTTCTCAGGCTTTATTTATACATGAAGAGATGGACAAGACCCATACCAAATATCTGAAATTCGTGCAACTACCTAGAAAACGGCCAACACCAAATCTGGCAAAACCACGTTTGTTCCGTAAAGGATTTCTCCACATTCGTTCAGAAATTCTGAAAAATGCCCACGAATAGGGGTAAATGGGGCCATTTTTGAAGTGGGTTTCAAGCCGTTTTGAACAATTCCCAACTGATTGTTCAGAAATTGAGCCCGAAATCAGGTTCCTTATCAAGGACAGGAATGCTACTTTGAGCAAATGACATGGACAGAACAACACTGGATAATCTTCATAAGCATCTAGAAGGTGATGTGAATCCAAGAGAAACATCTCCACTGTGGACAGAATCCCCCAAATCGTTGGTTCAACATATCTTCTGAGCGTCGATACCACTACATGGAAGAAACAAAGACTCATTAGTTGACCAAGTAATTAAATGGAAACTTAAAGGTTGCATTATACACATAAAAACAAAGAAAAGTAATGAATAAGCAATTAAAAAGTCAATTACCAAAACCTAGCAATATTGATCTTCAAAAAGGCATAATCATGTACAAAACAACACTAAATAAGGCTGACTAGGACTTAATCTCATGTGACTTGAAACTAGAAATATGATGCTGAATAGTCAAAATAGGAAGCCAACATCTCCCCTAGACTGAAGATCTTGCATGACCCTATGCAAGAAAGTTTCAAGAAAACAAAATTTGAAACTCATAATAGATGATCAAGCCTTGGATTACACTCCAGAAACTGAGGCTGAAGTGCCTAACATACTCCTGTAATTTCTTTGTCAACTTAAAATTTCTCTACTTCGAGTAATCAATTCCCTAAGCTGAAGCATCCGTCCTATGAGATTTAGCATACTTTGGACCATATTTGGAAGGTGATTCTTTAGCAGATTTTAAACTAGATTTTGAAGGTGATGCTGCTAGCGAAGGTTCACTAACAGGACTAGGCATTGAAGAATGATGATGAGAGCCATGAGAATCAGAGTTATCATGGGCAGAAGAAGCAGTGGATGAGGACAATTCAACATGGACAGGCTCTTACCTTTTGATTCCCTTTTTTCTCTTTAACAGTCATGCTACGGGTAAGTCTTCGATTGGGTGAAGCAAACAAATTTTCATGACCCTTTTCTCCCCCAGACTGAGAGCTGACACGCTGCCCCTTAGATACTGGAGACTTCTTAGTATGGGATGGGCCAACCTTGTTACAACTCTTAACAGCTAGTTCCTGAGGATGACTGACTTGATGTTCAGAAATATTTACAGAGGAGGCTTTATCCACTAAATCAGGAATACAAGGCTAACATGGTTCATTCCCCAGAGATGATTTAAGATGAGAATTGGACAGCCCATATACAAATTGCTCCCATACCCAATCCTTTTTCTTTAACTCGGCTAGAATAAGCATCGTGGAAAACAGGAAAAGGAATGCCAACAAACTAACATAGATCAGACAGTCAACTCGAAGACAATGGAGAACTGCATCAATCTTTCTCTTGCTGGCGATGGGGAAAACTAGAAACAACCCGAAATAATAATGACAAAGAGTGGTAATGATAGCGGCAGACATGGTAAAATAAATCATTGCGAGCAGTGGCACATACTGCCCACGTTGCAATGAATTATACCCATATTATCACACGTTTAATTCACCTTCACCTCATGGCGAGTTACGAACCCAAATTGAAATATATCAATGGTATAAATTTTATTAAAAATGTCAAATTAATAATAAGGAGATAAAATATTACCAAATGCCATAAAATAATTTATGAGGAAACGGTGGAATCTCAACTAAATAAACGCCAAGGTTATATGGTAATCCATAGCTCATCGAACCTTGTATTAAAGGAAAAAGCAATTGGTAATAATAATAATCCTTAATATATAACAATTAGGACTTACCCAATCATGCAACGTTCATTTCGTTCATTACCCTTACCATTGAACATGCCAATTTTTCAATTTTATTCTGACACCCCATCCGGCACTCAATCCGGCACTTCAGCAAGTTTAAAATACAAAGGTACTTCCAAGCTAATAAGGACAAACAATAGTTACCAACATATGTTGAAGGAGTGATAATTACCAGCATAGCAATAATATTATTAGTAAGGGAAAATAACTGTCTTTCCAACTTTTGTGAGTTGAAAAGACAATTAAAACTGCCTAAAAAAAATCAAATAACTGCATGGAAAATTAAATAACAGCCTGAAAATTTTGTTTTATCAGCAGGCTCCTTGCACAGTTACCATTATTCAGTGGTTGCTTCTTCAATTAAAACTGCCTGAAATTTTTATTTTATCCAGCAGGCTCCTCATTTTAGGGGTGTTTCTTCACCTGTTCACACAAAAATAGAGCTGAGTCATGAAACCAATTTTTATTAGCAGTAAACAACAAAATTAACTACAATTCATAAACAAGCAGTCTCACTCCTATATTTAAAGCGTCAATCATGCACAGAATTCTTTCTTGTCATTCATATAGAACTTTTTCCACCAAGACATGTGCCTTAAAACACAAGATAAGAGGAATACTAAAAAAAACCAATGGGGTACTGGTCCACTTTGACTCAGCTTCACATAGGACAGTTTGAGTAGTGCAAAGAAAAACTAGTACTGAAATTCATAGCTATGTTCAAGACTCAAAAAGTATCAGGCATAAACCCTTTTTCACAAGGATCAAATAACCAGAATCCAGAGCAGCTGAAGATGATTATCAACTGGCTATCAACTGACTTTTACAAACAGTCTCCTTAAATTTTATTTAACCCACACATATGACCTCTCTTTTACCTTTACATAGGTTCATTGTTCATGCAGACAAGTATAGATGAGGCTTTTAAAAGAGATATTAGAGTCAGAACCCACTGCCAGCGAGCCCGTTCAGTACTCCGGTGGGGTAACTGTAACATCTAAGAAGCTTCTTCCCCGGGCAGATGCCCCATTTCCAACAGGCCTGGTTAGTACCCTGATGGGTTTGCCTGTTTATACCACAGGTCGGTACCTGCTTCCAGCGGACCTGTTCAGTATCCCAGTGGGTTAACCTCTTACACCCGTTTTCTATCAGAGGCCCTTGTCCCAAGTTCATCTTAAAGATAAAGTTTATGATTTGCTCATGCATAGATGAGTGGGGGAGCAGCTCTGAAAACCATCTAGGAGTGGGATGGTATCAAAATTGGAAGAGTGTTCTTTATATATGCCTATAAAGATTTGTCCAAATGAACAACTAACCTTTGCAACTGTATAAGATAAAATTCATGATGTGGTTGGACAAGAAATGTATAGATATATGTGTATTTGATATTATGGAAGCCAAGAGATAATAACCAACAGACTGCCCAGTCCTGGAGACCTTTTTCCAAAATGGTGCCTGACTGACTAATAATTCCATACCCATAGCTGTTACCATTTAAAACAAAACAATTTCCTCGTTCCATCTAGTGTGAAACCAAGTCAAAATGACACTAGTAACCCATAAGTTTATAAATAAAAGCCCTTTTGAAGCTTAAGTCACTCATGGGAGCAATGCCAGGTGGATAAGCACTTGTATGAATAAAGAGGACAAGTCTGAAAAACCCAACAACACACATTTATTTACTTGATACAGGCATTCCAATTAGCCAGTGAAACTCATAAATTTAATCTAGATTAACAGTCCTTAAAAATGCTTTGTAAAAATAATCAAAGGCTGAAATAGGGGTAGTAATAGAAAGACTTCCCTTATGCCTTCAAAACATCCTGAGCCTCACTGCAGAAAATATCTGCATCCTTCAAAAAGAAACCTATTGGTAAAAAAAAACTCCTATACATATATACAAAAAAAAAATTTCATTGAATGTTACTGGGAGAGAGTAGGAGATGAAGAAATCCTTTCTTCCCCTACCAGCTCTAGTTCCGATTGCTGACTCATGTTATTAAGGAACTCTTGCTTAGAAAGAGGTTTGTGATATACCTTTAACCGATGTCCATTACCACAAATGTAACCTGTCCATCACCAATTGGTGTTATGTTTACAGAACCATTATTAAAAACAACAGTCACAATTTCATATTACCTTCTGGCATTTTTCCTTGCTATAGGCTATGAGCTGCTGTCATAATAAATTTTCTAAAAGTATGGATTGGAGACAAGGTATAAATTCTGGTTAAAGATCTTATCATTTTATTGAAAAGAAAGAAAAACAACAAAGTTGCATTATTTCCTA
Source organism: Pseudotsuga menziesii (assembly GCA_001517045.1). Taxonomy (NCBI): domain Eukaryota; kingdom Viridiplantae; phylum Streptophyta; class Pinopsida; order Pinales; family Pinaceae; genus Pseudotsuga; species Pseudotsuga menziesii. The sequence continues at coordinate 161,743 of LPNX010859796.1, forward strand.
AACTAAACATGCAACTTTTTTATTTATATACATATTTTCCTATTCTACCTAAGAAGAAAGAAAACATTTCTATTCAAGTATAGGAATTCTTCCAATGTAACCAAGTGCGAAGTAAAATTAAAAATATACCTTTATCCACATATGGAAAGGCTGTTGCAATGATTACCTGGATATGGAGAACCAACCGACTTACTTGCTTCTGCAACAAAAGGTGTTGAAGGAGGAAATGGTGTTGTAGTCTGGTTGCCTCTTGGAACCAACTTTCAAAGTAGTCTTGGTACTCACCTTCCTTCCTCATATCATGTAGATCCCCTTCTTCTGATTGATTGATTTCGGAAGTACATAGAGGATTTGCTGATACCTCCTCAATTTTCAGCTGCTTTCCATCGGATGTAACACCCAAGTTGTCAATTCCCTCTGCAATTTGGCAAGGAATGTCTTTTTGTGGCTCTTGGGACTTTGATTCATTTGTAATGTCAGGAGAGGTAGATAAACTCTTAACTGCTGTCAGTATGTGTTCTACCTGATAAGAAGAACTCCCAACTGCAGCTAGGATTTGAGAAAGTTTTCCCAAATTGATGGTTACTTCTGCATCCATTTCTGTCGGTTGTTTTGTTCATGTCTCGCACAAGGATCAGTGTCTAGGGTTCTTACAGCACCCAAGTTTTTGTTTTTATTTGGTTTATATGTGTTTTAAATGATTCTAATCAAGACTATCTACCACTAGAAACATATTTACGCCAATCAAACACACGCCACTCTTGCATAAAATAAAACACTCTTGAAATTAAATTGCAGAAAGTAAACACACCCAAACTTGCAAAAAGAAAAACACACTTACATGAAATTAAATTGCAAGAAAGTAAACACGCCTTACAGGAAAGGTAAACACACTTTTGCATCAAAATAAATCAAACATGTGAAAAAGCAAACACACTTACGAGAAGGAAACAACAAGGATTTGGGGAAACCCACTAAAGTGGATGCGTTAGGCTATTACCCCATGGGAATCCCATGGTAAATTCGTCTTTGCGTCTTATCGTTTCCCCTCCACCTTGTTGTGTAATGTAAAGGAAACCTATCTACCCCTATCTACCTGAACTTAATAGCCAACAAATTCGTAGAAAATGAGCAAAATACCAGCTTACCTTGGAGCAACTCCCTGGCAACGGTGCCAAAATGTTGGGTAAAATTGTCATTGATTAATTTACCTTCAATTAATTGTCAAATAGGGTACGTATAATTTCAGCTGCTACACTATATGTGCGGGCAAAGTAGTCTCAATGCTCATACTTCAATAAATTCTAGTTTATTCACAAACAAAAATGAAATTGACAAAGCTATTACTGTATTGAATGATCAATGCTACGAGTTCCTAGGTCTGTCATAAAGAAAATCATATCAATTTGCTGACCCCTGTCTTACTGTCAAACTCAATATAACCTACAATAACCTACATCAATCTTCCAAAGCAATACTAATCTTCCAAAGAAATACTAACTACAACAATCTTCCAAAACAATACTAAACTACAACAATCTTAAGCTACAACAATTATGGTTTACTCTTCAAAACAAACAACCTGCTAAGAAAAGAACTTACCTACCAAATGAGCATGCTCAATCAATCTTAATGACCTTGTGTTATATCTAAAACTCCAACCATTAACCCTACAGAGTTTGATGCTGAAATCTATACAAACATTTCTCAAATAATTACTGAGATGAAATCTATTTCCTCTTAACCTTAAATTGTCCACAAACAGTTTGACAAAAGGAAATTTGACTTGCTGTTACTGTCAGAATATACCCTGTCTACGTCCTATGCATACAAAAGCACACAAAAGAATGCTGAGACTATAAAATGCACACCAATGAATATTGGAACTGTTTGAAGCATACACACTTACTTTCATTTACATACACTGTGAGATTGGTGTTCAATCCCTAGGAAATAAATAAATGAACTATGATTATTCTTCCTAATTTTATCCAACACCAAAAAAACATGATTCCAACTCCTATCTGGCCAATGCAAAATGTTGTTTGAAAATCCCTAAATACTCTATAAACTAAAGTCTTCAAATCTTCTGCTAACTCCACAAATGCTGCAAATTCTTTTGAAATCCACACAACACAATCAGAAAATACCCTACAGTATTGTAAACTCAAAAGTCAAAAGGATTAAACCACTATTGGAGCTATTCACTAGTCACTATAACGCTGACAACAAAAAGAAATATAAAATTTCAATCTATTCTCAGCCTTCATTAAATCGATTCTACAACAAACCAAATCAAGTTCATCACACAGTTTGTAAATGCCATAAGCTTGAACAGAGTCTTTAAACAAGAATCATAATCATTAATGAGCAATGTCTCGCTGAAAACCAAAGAGGGTTAAAATACAAATCCACTCATGAATCTATTCTACAGGCTAGATTGAATGCAAATGATATTAATTAATATTCTGCAGACATACATTCCATTTCAACTCACAAATGAACAAAACTATTAACATTCCATAAAAACAGTGTCAAAGGATAAAACATCACTCTACTTACTGCAAAACAAACAATACTTAAGTACAAAGGTTTGGTGTTGAAGGTGGGCCCTGCCCTCAACGCCTGCCAGTCTTAAATCGAAGCTTTAAAGAAGATAAACGCTAGATCTATTGATAAAAATATATTTTTACAGTCTTCTCCTCTGTGTATCTCCTTCTCAGGCTTTATTTATACATGAACAGATGGACAAGACCCATCCCAAATATCTGAAATTCACGCAACTACCCAGAAAACGGCCAACACCAAATATGGCAAAACCACGTCTGTTCCGGAAAGGATTTCTCTACATTTGTTCAGAAATTCTGAAAATTTCCTATGGTAAGGGGTAAATGGGGCCATTTGTGAAGTGGGTTTCGAACCGTTTTGAACAATTCCCAACCGATTGTTCAGAAATTGAGCCCAAAATTAGGTTCCTGATCAAGGACGGGAATGCTACTTTGAGTAAATGACATGGACAGAACAACACTGGATAATCTTCATAAGCATCTGGAAGGTGATGTGAATCCAAGAGAAACATCTCCACTGTGGACAAAATCCCCCAAATCTTTGGTTCAACATATCTTCTGAGCATCGATACCACTACATGGAAGAAACAAAGACTCACTAGTTGACCAAGTAATTAAATGGAAACTTAAAGGTTGCATTATACACATAAAAACAAAGCAAAGTAATGAATAAGCAATTAAAAAGTCACTTACCAAAACCTAGCAATGTTGATCTTCAAAAAGGCATAATCATGTACAAAACAACACTAAATAAGGCTGACTAGCACTTAATCTCATGTGACTTGAAACTAGAAATATGATGCTGAATAGTCAAAATAGGAAGCCAACATGTAGCTCGGCTTTCCTTCCCCCGATCGAACTTGTGTTCAGGGTGCTTTCCAACAACACAACCCTTGCAAATTCCAATGGTTGCCTTAATGACCAGGAGGCCTTCAGCCATGGAATTTTTATGTAATTACTGCAAGTATTTGAAGTTGAGATGGCCAAACCTCTCATTCCACTGTCTAATAACTTCATTTCCATGAGTCAGCAGTGTGGTGGGATTTGCATCCGCCACAAAATGGGAAAACTCATAGGCTTTTGCATGATGGTTTGCAAGGCCTTTTGCAACAAGTTTCCCAGATGCAAGTTCCGTGATCTCTTCATCATTCAGGCTGAAGTATACTCTCTTGGGAACTCCTGTATGTGTCATTTGATAAACACTTAGGAGGTTTGATGCCAGAGACGGTACATACAAAACATTTGAAAAAATCCATTCTCAAGATCAATAGTACCTTGTCCTTCTGAAATGATGGTGGAGTCATCTCCCATGTGGATGGGAATTGATTTTCCGGTCTCCAAAGATGAGAAGGAGTCTCTTTCAGCCATCATGTGGTTCAAAGCTCCAGAATCTATCAAAAGTTCTTTGGACTTCAAAGTGCTTTCCATGCGGGCATGACCTCTTTCATGCTGTGGTTCCCGATCTTGTTGATTTCTCCTCCAAAATATTTTTGGAAGATTGATGTGATTTCTCTTAAGGAGAGAGGTAGCTTCATCAAGTTTCTTCTTCATGCAGGCATTTTCAGGGTGGAAACCCTTCCCGCAGTATGAGCACTTGAATTTTTCTTTTCCATGATCCCCTTTTCCTTTGTTCTTCTTTGGGCCGGAAGACTCATCATGTTGCTAGTTTTCAACTTTAGGATTAGGATTTTTGAATTTAGTTTCTAGGTTATTCTGCTGCTTTCCTTTACCCTTCAGATCTTTAGGCCCAGAGACATGGATGGCTTGATCATGAGAGGATCTGATGATCCCCATCTAGATAAGCTTATCATGTTCACTTGTTAGGGACTCAATGAAGGAATTGAGTGAAGGAATCTTCCATCCAGGGGTTTTGAGCTTCCCTGCATGGAATGTAGAGACAAAAACTGAATAATCAGCTCCAAGTTTGGAGAGTATGGCGAGGATGAGTTGATCATCCTCCTTCTCCACTTTACATTGGTTCAACAGTAAGACATTGTTCTTGAACTTTGTGAAAAGGTCATTCAAGGTCTCGAAATTGGAAGGCTGGAGAGACATCAACTCATTCTCAAGCTGGTATACTCTCAAATCATCCTACTTTCCATACAGGGTTTCCAATTCGTCCCAGATTTCCTTTGGAGTCTTCAATCTCGAAAGATGGAAAAGAAGATCCCAGGAAACAGAGAGGCATAAGAATCTGAATGCTTCATATTTCTTGTTCAAGAATATAGCTTTGTCTATCACAGAAGCAGGCTCTTCTTTAGCGACCCTATAGATTCCTTTGGCATGTCGCTGGATCTCCATGTTTCCTTTCCATGAGTGGAAATTGAATGGAGTCAAGATTTCTATAGAAGAAGCCATCTGAAACTACTGGAGCGAATGCTTTCACCTGTTAAAACCTGAAAATCACAACAAAGGAGGTACCATAAGGTCAGATAGAATACACATTTTAGGATTTCATCACACCCAGCATAGTCAATCAAGTGAGCTTGATCAACAATTTCCTTACTCGGGGTATTAAGTGGTAAGCCTTGGCTTCTGGTGCAGTGCTAGAATTTTTGAGCTTTGCTCAATTTTTCATGCAAGATCTGTCAAAAAACTTGTTTTGAGAGATCTGAACTTCATCCTGTCATGAGCTTTGATACCATATTTATTTGTCGCAGTGGTCTAGGAACTGAAAACATAGTCTCACAAAGAATTCAGACATATATGCATAAAATTGGCAAAATGGTGTTGTAATGGAAGTAGGAGCTTTGTATAATCAAATGAAAGAATGATGATACAATACAATAATCATGCTAGTTGCATGAATGCCAAGACAATTCAAATTCCTAAGGAGGTAATTCGAATTGAATAAGTGAGTTTAGCTTAACTAAATGTAATCCATAGTAAACACTTAAGTTAACCATTGATCAAAACCCTAATTGACTCAAAAGAGACCTAACTGAAGTTAGAGTACAATAAATGATTGATTCTAACTAAAAGTAGCTCAGACACATGTCACTACAAGCCAACCAACAAGTGGTAGCGCATCAATGACTCCAATGAACCCCGTTGAGGTTAACTGAAGTGTAACTGACCATCAAAAGTGGTTGGAGGCACCCCTGTTGACTCCATTTCATTAAATAATCAATTTAATGAAGGGAGGCACCTTTACTACTCTATTTAACTGATTGTAACCATAAGTTATCAATAAAGTGCATTTATGACACTCAGATCACCCCTGGAGTGCTCTAGTTATCCTCCTTGACTGAAGGTAGGCATGGGTGTGCTCATGCTGATGTCATACAGTGATCCTCTGATGTCAATTAAGTCAATAAAACTTAGGATAGTGGTTTAACTAAGCCAAATTGACCAAAATGAGTATGTATGGTGGTAAATGTCTCCAACAAATTGAAGGCATGGCCTTTGTCATTATACCATGGAATTTTTGTCTTTGTGTTCTTTATTCAACCTTATTTGTGATTTAGTATCAAAACATGAGTTTGACATGTACCTTTGCAAGCAAGGATTCAGTGCCAAGTCATGGAAAAAATCCTTAGTTTTTTACCTGTTTCGTGCCTTAGTCATTTACATTGAAAATTTCTAAGTGTTTCTTTGGAATATTGGAGTGATCATAACCATTGATCACCATGATGATGTAATCATGATTGCTTATTACGGTGTTTCCAACTCTTGACTTCCAATGTGTCGACGTAAAAATTGGAAGTTAGGAGAACTCTTTATTTTGTTTTTTTTGTGGGTGAGCTAACTCTCGACTCCTGACATTGAAAGTTAGAATTCGGGAGTTTTTTTATGTTTTGTTTGTTGAGTGTGTTGATACTTGACTGTCGACATCAATAGTAGGAAATTGAGAGTTCTTTTTTTGGGTGTTCCGACTCTCGACTCCCAACTCCCAACATTAGAAGTTAGAAGTTGGTAGGTTTGTTATGTTTTGTTTGTTGGGAATGTTGAATCCTAACTGCTAGCGTTGGAAGTCATAAGTTGAGAGGTTTGCTGTATTTTTTTTGTGGGTGTGTCGACTCCCTATGTTAGAAGTCAGGAAGTTTGCTATGTTTTCTTTGTTGGGCATCCTGACTCCCGACTCCCGATATCAGAAGCTGGGAGTCAGAAGGTTTATTATGTCTTGTTTATGTGAGGTTTTGAATCTTGAATCCTGATGTTTGAAATTGGAATTCAAGAGGTGTTACTTTTTCTTCTATTTTGAAGTGTCGACTTCCAACTTCCAATGTTGATATCAACATGGAAAATTCAGAATCGAAATAGGAAGGGCATGATCGGTAGTGATTATTCGAAGGTGGATTTAAGTCGATGACTATGTTTGTTGTAGTTAATACTAGTCATTGGATCTTTATTAAATGTTAATTAACATTCTGAATTATTGCTTAGTTTTTTTTAACCTATGATTAATGTATTATTAAGCTTATTAAGTTGTTTTTAAATCTACGCTTCCACTTATTGGTATTTGTTTAATTTTTGGAATTACTTTCTTCATTGTTTAATTAATTTCATTAATTGTTAAGAAATTTTGGAGCCCATATCAAAGCTCCATGACTATTATTGGTCACTGATGGTCTTCATGTGGCTGTGTAGTGCATGGGGGCATTACACCAAGAAAAATGGGAAAATATTAGTAAAATTTCCATCCCATACATGAATGGAACTCTTCATTTGGATCATGCAATTTATTTTTCATAATTAGAGTTTGCTTAAGTCTACCACAAATTAAGGAAGTGCAATGTTCTATTCCGATTTGGATTTCACTACACTATAATGCACATGAAATCCTATGCTAATAGGATCAATAGATAAATCCATTAGTTTGGGTGTTCCCCCATGTTTTTGAATATTGACAAAGATATTAAAAGAGAAAAGACCCAAACAACCTCAAAGAAAAATATCAATGGGGGTCAGACATTTCCTATTAACTTTAAGAGTAGAAGTCCCAAAGCTACTCCAAAGGAAGGTGTTTCAGAGTACTACTAGAAATTATACAGAGTTTGGGACTAGGGGACAATGAAATTGATGCATTTTGAAAGTGTTATCATTGGTTGTTGTATTTCCTCCTATGATTGTAAAGGATTTTTTTTTGCATCAGGGTTGATTCGTAGAAATCAATTACCGTGAAAAAATGAATCAATTTTAAAATTCATTTGTCCAATGGAAGATGAGGATTCTAGGAAAATAAATAAGATTGTGAAGGATATGCACTACACAATCTATTCACCTTTGGATGATTAGACTTATGCATATCATGATTAAGACTTAGGTGAAGGTGTCTAGCTGCATGAATACACACCTATCAAAGTAGAACTTATTCTACCCCTTGCTGTAAAATTAAAGGATTTGGAACATTTGATAGTGTTTCTTGATGCAGCAACATTGACACCAAAAATAATGTATGGACAAACGAATGGTTGCGTAATTCTAGATGGCAAGTACAATGCATAAGTTTTATTCCCATTCAATGTAGTGTTAAGCTCTATTTTTCAATGTGTTTGTGTTTTCATGATGGTTTCATGGTTGTTACATAATATATGTTTATTACTGTGTTTAGCCATGTCAACTGGTTTCAATGCACTTTCCTTCCTATTCAATCTGGTGCCAAGCCCTGGGTTTTAATGTGTTTGGTATATGTGGAATCATGCCATGGATGTTACAAAATGTGTGTTTATTATGTCTACAATTAAGTCAATCAATCACCCATGTCAAAAATTCCAACACACAAATGCATTGGTACAGTAACGAGTGTACTTAGTGATTAACTGGATGATTATACAACCCCATTGAAATTGAGCTCAAAACTAATATTTGGGACCAAGTTTCCTATGAAATATTAATGGGTTTTACCATTTAATGTAATCCCTATAATCAACATTCTAGAATCTGAGAAGAAAACTAAAAAGTGTTGATTTTTTAGTAAATATGAATATCTTTGAACTTTAAAACTTTTAATTGCAAAATAGCTTAAAAATGGAATCAAGATAAAATTCAACCACACAAATCATTCATCCACAACACAAGATGTGCCTTTGTAAAACCATAAAAATAATGAGGATTAAAAACCCAACAATTATTCAGAGTATAATAGATAGGTTGTAGAGAGTGGATTTTACACAGTAGAAGATTGCCCTATCAGAGAGAACATTGAGCAATAGAGAATATTGTTCAATTGTATGAACTTTCCATGTTCCTCACACATTAATAAAACACCATAAGACATTTACATGGATAGAATAGTGAATGGATGCATGATAATAGTGCACTCACTTCACATAAAATATGAATTTCCTCCAAGATTAATTAATTCGGTACCTTGGAATTATCATCATGCACAACATATGCACCATGCCTTTCATCTTTGAAATTAATTGATGCTTAACTAACATCAAAGTGAACTCATCATATAACTGTAAGTATTATCACTTAGTTAACAATATAACATAAGTTTCGTTGTACTTTAACTCAAGTGTCGTCATGCAAAAACACTTTCTAACTCAAGTGTCATCTTTTGATTAACTTAAGTGTCATATTTTAGTTTAAGTAAAATATAATCACTTTAGTCAACTAGTACATATTCCTTAACACTTAGTTAAATATTATTGATTGAATCATGTTGATTGATTTAATTAACTAAAGCACACATTGAGGATGTAATTAAATCTCAATAATATTCACTAAAGCTTTATAACCGGAGATTTACAATTCGAGTTCACTTAGTCATTATTTAGGAAATTCAAATTCTCTTAATCTCTATGCTAATCTCTTTATATTTACTACATGGTCTATGTGTTACATTATACTCATATTAAATTATACTTATTTATCATATTACATTATACTTAGAATAATTGTCACATGCTATGATCATATTATATTACTCTCAGACCATATAGTCATATGATAAAGTAATTCACTCTAGAGGTCGTCAGTCTCTAGAGGATACTTAATATATTTATCAATCTCGAATAAACATGGTTTGTAATATATTTCATAAAATTTGATGCTTCAACATGCACAACATCCTCCTCTATGATTGGAGGTCCACCCCATGGGTTTCTAGTAGTGACTGGGTGTCCGCATGAGAATCATGACTTGATATTACTCACAAGTCCACCTCTATAATTGGAGGTCCACCTCATAGGTACCAATATGATAATCATTACTTTATATAATCACAAATATTTACAACATCACCACCTCAATGCATGAGGATATACGACTTGATATACTCACCAGTTCGATTTGATAATATCACAAGTCTAGAGAATGCATTCTGATGTTGTACATTTAACACCCCCTCTCAATGAGGGAGGAATTATTTTCCATACCAATATTGTCTCGGAAGTAGCTATACTTTGTCATTGATAGAGGATTTGTTAACACATTTGCAATCTTCTCTTCAGTAGCAATGTATTTAAGTATTACCTTTCAAGACCATGTCTTTGATGAAGTGATACTTAATCTCAATGTGATTCAACTTAACATTAACCACTAGGTTTTCAAAAATCTTAATTATAACACATAATGATTGTAAGATCAAGTATTTCACCAAAAAAACCTACAAGAATAATTCTTATCTACTCTACTTCTCAGCGAGTAGTACTATCGGCAATACACTTTTGCTTCTATAGTATTAGTTGTAATATACATAACTAATATCATACTAAAACAATAGCTAGATAAAAAAACACATAATAGGTCTACTATATATCAATTACAATAAAGAAACTAATTTTGTTAAATTTGTGAACCATTGATCTACATGGAAATATGAAAGTTGCAGGAAGGGAATTATGCAGTGGAATAATAAAAGAGAATGTACACTGAACAAGAAAATCATGCCACAAATTTCATATAAATCAGACAAGAATTCCTAAGATAATCACAACATTAATATTCATTCATTAAGCAATAATACAATTACTATACAATAAATACAATTCAAATGCTAAAGATAGGATTCAAATATACCAGTTCTAACTGGCTAATTAGCTAACTCAGCGTGTCTAAATCATTGTTGGATATCACTAGTTTAACTTCGGATGTCTAAATTAGTCTACAATCAGTTAACTTATGAGATAGGTGGATAAAAGGCGCCACACTCCATGAATGCATGCAAAAATGGTGCTAGGCTAACTGAAAGTGATCTAACTGATTGTAATTGAAGGATAACTCAACATAACTACTTACCTACCACAACCAACTAATGGAGCCTGCTGGTGGCACTTGGATTGGCTCCTAAAATGTAGGGATTGGTCCCATAGGCACATAAACTCATGCATGCACATGCAATAAGTTGAAGATAACCCCTAGGTGTTTCCCCCATAATCTAGCTAAGTGATAATGACTTCCTAAGTTAGTAAAAATGACCAAATAGACTATATTGGACAAAGGAGGATTAAATAATCCTAACACCCCCCCTTAATCCTAACTTTGGACAACTTGCACCCTGGAAAATAGGAAAAAATTCACCCATACAATATAAATGAATAAAATTATGCTTAGTAAAATAAGGAAAATGGGGAAAAACTCGTGGGAACCCCCCCATTTGAAAATAAGATGGAATTAGGAAACAAGCTTTGAATAAAAACTTGTGAAAGTATTTTTGCAATCTGCATCTCTATGGAGTAGAAATGAAGAATGTTGGTTCTTCTATGCACTATCATCTTGAGACTGTGCATGTGAACCTCTCAAAATTAAGTGATTACGTCTGGAGGAATTTTCCTCTTTGTAAGAAGCGGAATATGCTCAATTGAGTTAGGAACATAGACATCTGCAAGATGAAAACTGGACCCATGTAGAGAAATTGAAATCAATTGATGAGAGAGAAAAAATGATTGAGGATTCAAACCATGTGATGTAAAAACAATAAACTTATATGTTGCAGCTTTGAACATCAAACTATATGAGGTAAAATCAGCTTCAATTATTAGGAGAAAGTGTCCAAGCGAATGCAGGATGTCTCCGTCTTTACTAGTATTATGAGGAGATGAGCATGTTATCGAGTAGGAAGGTAGAGAAGTCATGGGACCATGGAGAGTGAATTATTGAGATGAATAATCTGATATATTATATATCTCCTCCTGAATTTCACCATGAATAAATGCACTCTTCACATCCATGTGGTGAACCTCCCAGCACTTAGATGCAGCAATGGCTAAAACTAGCCTGATAGAGTCCATCTTTGCAGCCAGTGCAAATGTCTATGTATAGTCCACTACTTGGAATTGAGAGAAGAATTTTGAAACCAAACTGGAATTATATTTGTATCATATTAATCAACATAAAATTTGGTCCTATAAACCCATTTGCATTGCACTAGCTTCCTCTTGGAGGGAAACAGAACCAATTCCTAAGTCTCATTTTCTTGTAATGAGTTGAACTCTTATTGCATGGATGTTTTCCATATTGGGTCAAGTGATGCTTCTTGATATTATTTAGGATCATATACAACCATCATGAATCATTATTCAGCAAGAACCACTTCACTTGCAAAGAAAGCAGTGTGAAATTGTGATATAGTCTTTCTAGGATCTAGTGGATTTCTAGCCAAATACCCAGCCGCTTCAATGGTTTTATCATCCCATTTGGGAAGAATAGATGAGGCATGATATTCATAATAATATTCAAAAATATCAGAATAAAAAATATCACAAATATCAGAAATATATTCATCACTTACATCATCTTGGAGTGGAGGAACTGAGCATTCCCCTGGTCCTAGTTCGAGCTCTCGCATGAGTTCTTCTTCGAATGGAACACTCCTTTCAATGAAGGTATTTTGAGATGATGGATCAAAGAGATTTATACCCTTTCATATTCAGCATATCCAACCATGATTCACCCATTTATTTGAGGCTGCAAGGCCTTTCTCTTCTCTGGTGGAATCCTAGCCCAAGCCTTTGAGCCAAAAATCCTGAAATGAGAAATATTTGGCTTGTGACCAAACCAAGATTCATATGGTGCTTTTCCATCCACTGATTTGTGAGGATATATGTTTTATATGTATGCATCAAAATTTATGGCTTCATCCCATGGATTAGGATTCAAATACTTTTATTCAACCATGTAGGTTTCCATCTCCTTGAGTGCGCTATTTTGTGCTCTGCCACACCATTTTGTTGTGGTGTGTAGGGGACCGAATGTTGCATTTGGATGCCAAATTCTCCACAGAGATACTAAAAAATTGTGTTCACATACTCATTCTCATTATCAGTCCTAATTACTTTGATATTGTTCCCACATTTATTCTCAACTAAGGCTTTCCAAAACTTGAGAGTCTCAAAGACTTCATATTTGAGTTTGAGAAAGTAAACCCATCAAAACCTTGAGAAATCATCTATGAAGGTCAACACATACATTGATCCTCCATATGAGGGTGTGTAAAGAGCCCCAATAAGATCTTAATGCATCAAACCAAGTACTTGAGTATCTCTCCTTGATTTCCCTTTCTAATATCTGCACTATAGATGCTTTCCCAACACACATCCAATGCGTGGGCCATTCGAGATATTGATAGAAGGAAGCCCTTCCACCTTGCCTTCTTTTCTCAATTATTGGAGGTATATGTATTTTATATGGAAAAATCTCTCATGCCACAACTTTCTTGCCTCATTGGAATGAGTTTGGAGAGAATTCCCTCTGGAGTCGGGAAGGAAATGAGAGAGCTTGCACATTCTTTCTTGATGATCAACAAACCCCCAATGCCACCAGCTTGTTGGTAGAGATTTTAGCTATATCCACTGTGTTTGGAGTAAATGTTACTCTCTTGGATTTACTAGTGTGATTCATTAGGTACAATTAGAGTAGGTTCATTTTCAATTGTGGTACAAATAAAACATTATTGAAATACCCATCTTCAATATCAATCATGCCAATCCCTTTGGCTTGGATCTCTGAATCATGACCCATTCGAACAGTTGGGCCACTCTCAGAATACATGGATGAGAAGAATATATTAGAGAGGGAATATTCCTTGAAGCTCCTGAATCAATGATGAAGGAGGAAGGATATGAATAACCTGCAACCAAAGCATGGCACCTCTCCTTGTTGTTTGAGCCTGAACCTTCATCCTTCTTCCTTGAGCCCTTAGAAACTAGGATGTTGTTCTTCTCCAGAATTTGTGCCATCATGTCTATGGTATTCTACATACATTCACTCTCTAGATTCCACCCTTTGTGACAGTAGGTGAATTTGGTCTTCTCTTGCTTCTTCTTGTCCTTGTCCTTGCAAGGAATCGAACCCCCATATGAAGATTTGGGGCTTTATTGATTCTTCTTGTCTTGCTACCTAGAATCCCTAGATTTATTATTTCCTTTGGATGGATTCAAAAACCTTGTAGCAAGATATTGGTCCTTACTGGATTTGATAGTACCCATCTATACTAGCTTATCTTGCTCTTGATTCAGTGACTCCATGAAGTTATCTAGTGATGGCATTTTCTAGTTTTGAGCTGTGAGCTTGCTAGAGTGAAATGTTCTTACAAACATATAATGGTATGGACCTAGCTTCAAAAGTATGGAAAATATGAGTTTTGCATCCTTCTTCTCTATGCCACATTTCTTGAGTTGGAGCACCAATGACTTGAACTTGGTGAATAAATTCTAGATTGTCTCAAAATGAGTTGGAGTCAAGGTGATGAGCTCATTTTTGAGCTGGTGACCTCTCATATAATCAGTCTTCCCAAAAGATATTCAAGATTTAGCCATAATTCATTGGGAGTATATATATTGTCTACATGGAAGAGAAAGTCTCTCGAAATGTTGAGACAAAGCATTTCAAATGCTTTATCAAGCCTGTTCAAGAACTTCGGTTTCTAAAAAATAGAGTTTGGTTTGACCTCTGTCCCGATGGTGACCCTGTACAGGAATTTCAACCTCAATTGAATCACCATTTTGAACTTCCATTCAAAATAGTTGAATGGGGTCAATAAAAGATGGGTCTGCTCCATTTATACTTACGTTCTTCGTGACAAATTATTGAATGTACCTGCAATGAAAAACACTCGAATCTATCTGGAGAATCCCTCTAACAAAAAATAAAACACCATAGATTTGATTTGAATCTCCAAATATATCTAATACCATGTGATAATTGATTCATAACTGGATATAGGAGCCAAATAAACTCTCATAATTCAATATTGTTTACAAAAGATGCACAAAATATCTGAAAGAGTGAAAAATGCATACACACATGAGGTCAATAACATATATTATTATTAATATCCAAAATTTAACTATGTATGGATCAGTTATATAGTAAAATATGGTAAAATTTTGTTTCCTTGGAGGAAATCTGGATGCATACAAGTGTTAACTCAAGATTTGACCCTCAAACCCCCCTAAGTGGACCAACGAGCTTCCTAATCATCCCAAACGGCCAAAAATGCATGTGTGAACATGGGAAAGGCATGTTGGAACATAAATGAAGGTATTAAATGCATGGGTGAGAACATGGGTGAGTGGGAGTGGCCCAAGGAGGCAATAAATGCCCAAGAAAGGCCAAAAACCACCTAAAACATGCACTAGCACCTCAAGTCAAACACAATTCCTCAAATTGGGGATGGGGAAGGAATGATGGTTGGTTTCAATCAATGTGGGTGCCTGGGTTGTGAGAATGATCAAACTGGAGCACCTCAAATGTGCAGAATGATCAACCAGGATCGCCTCAGCTATGAGTAAATGACCAATTTCCCTAAGTCTAAACCATAGGATCACTGCACGAATTCAAATGAAATGTGCCTAAGGTATATAAACATGGTACTAAGGTGGATTATATCTCTAAAAATATCATATCCAAATGAGGACATATCAGATCCAAGAGTGTGGAACAAAGGTTCCAAGTTTTCCACTTAGATGGTAGATGCACAATTTTCTCCTTCTTCAACAGAAATCTGAGTATTGGTGAAAGAAATCATGTAGGAACTTGCTAGAAGCTATATATCAATGAGGGTGAAAGGATCAATCCTAAAATATGACATTTCTTCCAAAAAATACAAAGTATCACTTTTCTGCAAGCCAGTAGCAACATTAGAGAGAGAAATTGAATTCCTCCTCATTTTCAGAAGCAACCACTGGAAAAATTTGCACATAATTTAGAATAGAAGAAAAACTGGAGAATGCCTGAGTATAATGAAAGGATATTGAATGAGTAGAATTCCTTAGTAGAATATAGAGTTAGCAAGGCAATAATTGCAGGAATTATGTGGAAACTCAACTACTTCTGGTGCACAGTGGAGGTCAGACAAGGTTTGTTGCCAGCCTAAACAAGGCTCCGATACCATGTTAAATTTGTGAACCATTGATATATAGAAAAATATGAAATCTATAGGAAGGGAATTATACAGTGGAATAATCAAAGAGAACGTACACTGAACAGGAAATTGATGCCACAAATTTCAAATAATTCAGATAAGAATTGCTCAGATAATCAAACATTAATCTTCATTCATTAATCAATAATACAATGGTTATACAATAAATAGAATTCAAATGCTAAATATGGGATTTGAATCTATCAGTTCTAACTAACTGATTAGCTAACTCACTGTGTCTAAATCATTGTTGGAGCTCAATATTTTAACTTTGAATGTCTAAATCAGTCTACAATCAGTTAACTGATGAGGTTGGTGGATGAAAGGCACAACACTCCCTAGATGCATGCAAAACGGGTGCTCGGCTAACTGAAAGTGATCTAACTGATTGTAACTAGAGGATAACTCAACATAAATTCTTACCTACCACAACCAACTGATGGAGACTACTGGTGGCACTTAGAGTGGGATCCTATAATGTAGGGATTGGTCCTAGAGGACCATAAAATCATGCATGCACATGAAGTAAGTGGCAGATAATCCCTAGGTGTGTCCCCCATACTCTATCTAAGTGATAATGACTTCCTAAGTTAGGGAAAATGACCAAATATACTATATTGGACAAAGGAGGATTAATTAATCCTAACACCCCCCCTTCATCTTAATTTTGGACAACTTGGTCCTTGGAAACTAGGACAAAAGTCACCCATACAATCTAAATGAATCAAATTTTTTTTAATAAAATAAGGAAAATGGGGAAAACCTCATGGGAAACCCCCCTCCCCCTCAAAATTAGTAGGAATCAAGAAACAAGCTTTGAATAAAAACTTATGAAAGTATTCCTGCAATCTGCATCACTATGGAGTAGCAATGAATAATGTTGGTTCTTCTACGCACTATAATCCTAGGAATATGCATGTGAATATCTCCAAACTAAATGATTATGTTTGGAGGAATTTTCCTCTTTGGAAGAAGAAGAATATTCTCAACTAAATCGAGAACATAAACAACTGCAAGATGCAAACTGGAGTCATGTAGATCAAGTGAAATCGACTGATCAGAGAGAAATAGCACTTTAGTATTCGAATCATGTGAAGTAAACCCACGAAACTTATATGTTTCATCCTTTAACATCAAACCATATTAGGTAAAATCAGATTCAGGTGTTAGGAGCAAGTGTATAGGTGAATGCATGATGTCTCTTTCTGTACTAGTATTATGAGGAGATGAGCATGTGATCAAGTAGGAAGGTAGAGAAGTAATGGGACCATGGAAAGTGAATGCTTGATATCCATAATCTGATATATCTTCTAAAATATCCAATGATTCAAAAAATCTAATATCATGAAACTCATGAGAGAAAACTAGCATTGAATCCCCAACAACAATTTTGAAAGAGACTTGAGGTACTTGATTTTACACACCAAAATTGATGAGAATAGCTAAAATCATGACTATAGGCTCTTGAAACTTAAAATTAGAACCAAATAAGTTCATATTAGATCCAAATAAGTTCATATCATATCGAAGAGTGTGGAACAAAGGTTCCAAGATCTCCACTAATATGGTAGATGCACAATTTTCTCCTTCTTCAACAAAACTCTGAGTATTGGTGCAAGAAATAATGTAGGAACTTGTTGGAAGATATAGATAAATGAGGGTGAAAGAATCATTCCTATAATATGATATTTCTTACAAAAAATACAAAGTATCACTTTTTTGCACACCAACAACAACATTACAGAGAGAGAGAAATCAAATTCCTCTTCATTTTCTGAAGCAATCACTGGCAAACTTTGCACAAATTTAGAATAGAAGAATCACTCGAGAATTCCTTGGTAGAATGAAATGAGAGTTTTTATTCAATAATAGATATTCAAATTTATTCTTATGGATCATCTATATGGTACAATGAGATATCACAGATCTCATAAACTTCTAGAGCAACATGAGAAGGAGTCACTTCAATGAGACTTTCAACAATTCAAATTGATTGAGTTAAATAATTTGCTTCTTATTTATCTTGAACAACTTCATCTGAGAAAATAGAGGCTAAGAATCTTGAAGAAAGAACTCTTGTGGTGTTGGGTGTGCTCTCCAAATTTCTAAAATGATCCTAATTATGTTTGCCAAATGTTCTATCCATTTATGTCCATAGATCCTTTGGGTATTCAGCAAAATCAATAAAGCAGCGCATGCTTGGATAAAAAATCAGACATATCCTTCCAAAAGCTCTATCAACTTCATTTAGCCAGTCATTTTCATCTTCATAATACTCTTTACCAATTCCAATAGATACCTCAAAGAGACCTTGTCTCTTTAAAGATGAAATCATCTTCAATTTCCACTCTGAATATCTTGCGAATGGAGTAAGAAGAGGAACTGATACTCTTGAATCCATATTGAAGTTGTACCTACAAAATATCACTACAAAACAAACCAATTCACAATCATATGTTAGTTCAAGCCTTTCCACCTCGACATGTGCACTTTTTCTGAGTCTATCACACATGTAGAGACTTCTTTGGACATAATCTAGAGTTAGCAAGGCATTAATTGCAAGAATTATGTGGAAACTCAGCTTCTTCTGGTGCACAATGGAGGTCGGACAAGGTTTGCTACTAGCCTGAACAAGGCTCTGATACTATGTTAAATTTGTGAACCACTGATCTACAGGAAAATATGAAAGTTGTATGAAGGGAATTATGCAATGGAATAATCAAAGAGTATGTACACTAAACATGAAATTCATGGCACAAATTTCAGATTAATCAGACAAGATTGATCAAATAATTAAACATTAATCGTCATTCACTAATCAATAATACAATGATTATACAATAAATATAATTTGAATGTTAAAGATATGATTCGAATCTATCCATTATAACTGTTTGATTAGCTAACTTAGTGTGTCTAAATCACTGATGGAGCTCACTAATTTAACTATGGATGTCTAAATCAGTCTACAATCAATTAACTAATGAGGTAGGTGGATGAATGTTGGGTAAAATATATGGTATCTAATTCAACACTTAATTGTAAACCTGAGAAGGTAGCTTATGAGATGCAAACACTACATGTGCGAAACTGAAGGCTTAAACTACCCTAGCCTAATTGCAATAAAAGAAACTACTATTCTAGGAAAGCAATGCTTGGCCTAAAAACAACTAACTAATGGAAGAAAAACCACTTTAATAAAACTATGAATCTATTATATGAATTGGAAATCTACTCTATTTGTGCATAATGAAAAATCTATCTAAGAATTCAATTGCAGCTGACTACTAAGGATCTAAGCTATGTAACTTGTAAACCAATTACTTTGAATCAGAAATTATGTTATTTCTATGCAAGCAAACTAAGTACTTTGATCTATGTAATTTAATCTAACTAATTAACTACGAATTCACAAGAGCAAAGACAAAACACTATTCTAAATACCAAGCGTAAATAAATGCATTGCAAAATAATAGATTAATCAAAGCAAACTAAACTTGGAGCTTTATAACCAAATCTAAAACTAAATACAAAACAATAAATGGAAATACATTCAATATGTAAGCAAACCTACAACAAAAAAACAAAATACTTCTACTCTACATCTTCAGCAAACTATATCATAAACTAATGAATCTTAACCAATCATAAAAAGATAATGCAACTGATTTACAACTTGAAAATTAAACGTATACTAAACTAGGTCATGTGAACTTTTATCATCAAACTTTAAAATACTGTAAACCGATACATATTTGAAATCTAAATGAACTTATTAAGCTTGAATTTGAAACTGAGTACTAATCTTTTACATCTAATGAAATGAAATAACTTAAAGAAATGAAACTAACAAAGAAAAATTCTAAGACAATAAAATGATGTGTAATTGAAAATGAGAGAGTGATTATGAACTCAAATGAGAACTAAAAATGGAACGCTGAACCTATTTCAGAAATGAGACAAACTGATATTCAACAAATTCTATGACAACATTTTAAACAAGCTTAAGCTAATCTAGGTTTTAGGCATGAAAACAAATGAAAGTAACTCATGAACTACCTAAATTATGAACAAAAATAAAACTATGTTGCTGATATTCAACCCAGAACTATTTCTCACTTGAACAGTAAAATATATGTTGAATGTAAATGGATTTGATCATCATTAAAACTAAAATAATTAATCTATGTGTTAATATAGAACTAAATATGAATTGCTAGAGGTGGATTCAAATCGCAACTAGCTACAGAACATGATGAAGTACTGAGAAATTATTCTATACCATAGCTAACTATTTTTGCATAAAACGAAATACTGGAAATTATGGAAATGACTGCAAATTCTGGAAAATTCTATCTAAGTTCGAATTAAAGGTTGAAAGACACACTGAAAGGAATTCTAAACGAATAGTGTGAATGGTTGGGTGAATGATAGTATGGATGACAGAAAACGTTACAACCATCAAAATAAACAAGCTAAATGAATTTAACGCCAGCTGGTTTATGCATATGAGTCTATGTTGCAAGAAAAGCAGTAAATAGACTGTTAAAAAGATGAAATAACAAAAATCCATCTATACTAATAATTATGTAAGGAAATGAACTATGTCTATTGCATTACAATACAAGGATAAAATGTAAATGGAACTAATCTACAGTTACAAGAAAAATTAACAGAACTAATTTTGATTACAAACTGAATATGAAATACTGAATTAATTAAATTCTATTTAATCGCAATGGAAAAGAAAAAAGAAAAGCCGAAAGAAACTATGCATGACTGGTCATTTAAATTCTGAAAATGTAAATTACATATAAACGACAAAAAATACAGTTTATGAACAATTAACTATCATCTACAGGAAAACAGAATTATACACACTAGAAATCACAATTACTTATTTGCAAATGAATAAAGATAACGAAATATACACAATTAAAAACCTCTGGTTGTTGAGGGGTCCTTCTCAGCAATCAGGGGTTGTGTCTAACTTAGATCAATCACCAACAGAGCATGGAAATACTCATCAACAACTGAAACAAAGACTTTTTATTAAACTGAAGCAAATTTTACATAGAGTTTTTCTACCTCCTTCTTCAAAACCAAAGATGTATTTATATAATTATTACAAGGGAGAGTAGGTCGACTTCCCCTCTCTAAAAATAGAGGGTCTTCAATGCTGCAAAACAACTCCATTAAAACAAAAACAAACTCAAAAAAACGGTCAACCATGTTTTGACGTTTTCTAGGCAAATCCGTTTCAAGGAACCACACATTTCTCCCAAATAGCTTTGAATTTTCGCAAAGTTCCTTTTATGGACCTAAATGGGCCTATTCCGCACAAAACCCATGTGCCGGAATTTTTAGTTTCATCTCCATTTTCCCAAAAATCTTGCCCGAAATGCTTTCTCTGTTAAAAACACGTGGTCGAATGGGCGTCCAGATGAATGCCCAAATGACCTGTAACGAAAATTAGTTCACAAATCCAGATTCTTAGCAAATTTTCTATTGGTTTGTTGGTCGCATTTACGGCCGAGTGATTGAGTTCTATTAGCTGAATCACCATCCATTTAGGAATTTGTTTCTTATATTGATCCATTCTTTGTTAAACGTTCTCTCCTTCAATCTTTATGTGATTTACCTTGCATGATATCATCACATGCTCTGTTTTAAAATAAGGCACCTGCATACAATTAAAACATTCATATATATTAAAACTTAAGATTTGAGGGCTTTCCACCATATGGTTCGTGATTGTTAAAAGAATTATACTTATATAAAATGGTAATTTATTTAAGAATTAAGAATATATTTTTATTCAACATGTTTGTATAAAAGTTTTGTTTAAAAATATTGTTTTATAATTTAACTTTTATTTATAAATAATAATTGCAATAATGCTTTTATAATTATTCATTTGGATAATACAAAAGCTTATTATCAACTTTATGATTTTAATTTGTGTATGCATATATGACAGGTTTTAGTGAGGACAAAGGAGCAAAGATAGGTTAATTTGCTAACAAAGTAAGTCAAGCTATTTAAACCAATAAGAAACATATTATCAAACTCAATGCAGAACTCAAGACTGGAAGAAGGGCTAAATGAAAGGTTAGATTTTCGTTTAATACTTTAAAAGTAACAGACTTAGGCTCACTTTACATTTACAAGATTTAATTAATAAAACAAAGTAAAAGATAGCCTTATCAAACATAGATGTATTAAATTATGGTATATAGGATGAGAAAATAATGTAAATAACATCATTATAGAAGACAATCCTGGAGCCCATCACTCCCCTAGACCAAAGGTATGGCATGTCCTCATGCCATGAATGAATTGAAAATGTTATTTCATTTATTCAAAAACTCTATTTGATCATCAATAGTTTATAGAAAATATTTAGCAAAACTAAGCCAACTTTATTACTGCATGAAAATTAGAACTTAGAAAAAAAATGTTATGTTATAAGATGACCAAAATGACTTCATATTATTTAATATTTCTTAATACATACAATTTTGCCAACTAGTAATAATTCATGCTTATGAAGATCATATAAACTAAGACTCTCTCTCCCCTAGACCAAAGGTATGGCATGTCCTCGTGCCATGAATGAATTAAGGCTAGGTTAAAATATAGATAGTCTGTAAACCCTAAAGGAAACCGGTCATCCCTGCTACTTTTAAGATGTTTATTATCATTCAAGTAATTATGGACAGAGTTTGCATTTCAAGTTCATTAGACTCCTAAGTTTATGGGTCCCACCTTTAGGATAGTGATATCCTAGTATGATTAGACAACAGGGTCTTATGTGCAACTTGAAAACATTCTTAAATGACAAATTGATGGAGTTCATTTTATTTAGATCAACCATGCATACCTTCCTCTAGTCGACCCACAACAACCTTTATTATCACACATCCATTTTCATGTTTTTTTTTTTTTTTTTTAACCAGTTGCCCTCCTCAGGCAGATTCCCCTCTTTTAGTTGGGCCTGTTTGTTAGAATATACTATATTGCTTAGAAGATAATAATGTCTCTGTATTATGTCGAAATTTGTCTACAATCTTATGTAAAAGAGTAATATATTTAACCCATAGTTATATGGTGGTGCATTTACTTGTGTAGAGTATTTGTCCATGGTATTGTATTAAGAGATGTTATTTTGGAGAATTATATTATCCCACATGCAATAAGTGAGAGTAATTCCTCCTCATCTCTTAGTATGTAATAGGGTCAAGTGAGTCTCTACATAATCATGTATTCTTGAGGTGGTAGTGGTACTATTGTGACACTGTTGCACATCATCTATATTCTTTGGGGTATTTGTGCTTTGCTTTCTTATAAGATTGGAGAAGACATTTTGGAGATAATACAAGACTACCTTCCCGTGGATATAACCCATTAGGGTGAACCACATATATCGATGTTCTCGTCCTTTTTTTTCATGTTCTTATCTTTTATGATATATTGTTGGTTTCTTAGATAGGTTAACTAGTTTAGCTTGACTCTACTATTCTAACATGGTATCATAGCAGGTTGCTATGATCTAGTACCTTGTATAGCTTTCAATCAATAACGATTATCGTTTGGGCATTTTCATTTTTTTGTAGATTTGCTTTCTATCTGGTAGACATTAGGCTTCTCTTCAGATCTTGGCATATTTCTGTATTTTTTTCTTTTTTACCCTAACCCTAACTTGTCGTGTAATAATTTTGCAGATTTTTTTTAAGGGTTTGTTGATGTTTTTTATGTAGATCTACATGATTTTGGGGCTCTCTTCAAGGATATCTTTCTTCCGATTATAAAAATGACAGTTATAAATAAATGGCCGTAACTTGGTGATTTTTTACTGAAATTTTTATTATAACCTATTTTTGGAATTGGAAATGCTATTCTGGATCTACCCACCCATCCAGTACAGAAAACTGGATAATTATGGGCTTCCTTTCGGTAATAAAAATGGTAGTTATACAAAATGGCTGTAACTTGGTCATTTTGTACTAGTTGTTTTATTATAACCTATTTTTGGAATTAGAACAACCATTTCGGATCCACCTACATGACCAGAACAAAAAACAGGGCATTTCTTGGTCGCCTTTTTGTAATAAAATGACAGTTAAAAAAATGATCGTAACTTGATCAGTTTTTACCGGTTCTTTTATTATAACCTATTTTTGGAATTGGAATAGCCATTATGGATCCACATATGTGACTAGAACAAAAAAACTGGGCATTTCTGGGCTTTCTTTCAGTAATAAAATGATAGTTATAAAAAATGGTCGTAGCTTGGTCATTTCTTACCGGATTGTTTGTTATAACCAGTTTTTGGAATTGGAACAACCATTCTGGATCCACTTACGCGATCAAAATAGAAGACTGTGATTTTCTGGGCTATTTTTTTAAAGTTGTAAGTAAAAGTTTATCTTTCCTTTACTATTTTTATAGCTGTGTTTTTTGCAGATTCAGATCAGTACAGTAAAGTATTTAAGTTTTCTGTTATTCATTTTTTGCATTTAGGTTTTGCTTCTAATCATGTTTATTAAGAAATTATTTCTTGTTCTTGCTATATATTTGTCTCACATTTTTATATGAAAATATTGGCATCTTTTAAAGACATGGATCTCTAGTATTTTGTCATGATGATAGCTATAAACCATCTAATGCTTAATATTTTTTAAATATACTTAATAAATACTTTGTTCTTTTCTTTATTTTGTTTATAAAAACAATTTTATAAGAACAATCTCATATGTGTTATCTAGTGATCATTATTTACTTTATTTATATATTATTGTTGACCTTTATGTAAAAGCAATTTCATTCTTTTATAAGTAATATCTTTATGATCATTATATGCTAATGCTAATTAAATTCTTAAGTAAAATCATTTTTTTAATCTATGTGATATCATATTTTTTGTCTTGTCATAAGTTATTTAATTATGATATAGTTTCTTTTTCATGTATTGCAGAGATTGTATCTAATTCCTGTGCTATTTGTCTCTAACATTCCAATATGGAAGCATTGAAATTTCCAGGGCATTTCGTCTCTTGCATATTTACATAGCGTTAACAAGAAATGAACCCATGATTAAGACCATTAATGACTTGTCATTTCATAATTTTTTATAAGTGATAGCATGAGTTGATCATAATTTGTTATATGTCGATCATATTAAACATTTTTATTTATCTATATCTCATGTCATGTTTATTTCAATCATCTTTTACTCAATATTTATATGGCTTTGAGCAATCTTTAAATCTTGAACTATTTATCATGAGCACCTTGTTCTTGTTGCAATGAGATTTCTATTCTTATGATTGCAGAGGTTATCTTGTTCCTACTTGTCTCTAATGTTCCTATATGGAAGCATTGACATTTTCAAGGCATTCATCTCTTGCATATTAACCTCATACTAATAAGAAATGCACCTATGCTTTAGATTAGTTGCTTGATGACTAAATTTTCATATATTTAAGTGAAATCTTTGGCTCACTATTTATATGTTGTGGCTGACACTTAATGTGTAAAAGTAACTTCATTTTCCTTAATGAATAAGTTAATCTTTTATTTGATCATATTATGTTGTCATTCCTTTATATGATGTTTGCTAACCTTTGGTATATAAGCATTTTCATTTTTGTATGAGCAATTTTGTTTTATGATATTTATATGCTTTAATCTTGAAAGTTCTTGTGCAGATAAGTTCTTTGTTTTCACCTTATTCCAGAAGTAATGAAGCACCATATTCTACTGTTAAAGTCATGATGTTCATCTGTATGATATCATTTTCAATTTATAGACCATTGGGGTCTTGTTTCTTCGATGTTTGAGGTCTTCTACAGATATTTATATTGCACCTTGATTGGAAGAATGTCTGCTATCCACATGTGTATTGGTCATCTGGGTTTTTTGTACATTGTTATAGTGTTCTTAGCCACATGTTCTATTGTATCGGTCGTTAGAAGGTATCTGTACACTAGTGTCGATGTTATATTAGAGTTCTTCAGCTATCATGTATGGTTGCGATGATTCTTGTGGTGATCTAGGCATTTTGTGATTGGATTACATCACATGTTCTTGGCATTTTATTGTTGGGTCTTTCATCATACAACCTGGTTCGTGTTCACTTTCATGATTCAGTGAGAAGCGGTTGTTCATTGTCAAATTCCATCAACCGAAGTGTTCTTCTTTTTCATCTTTGGTTCTTTTCAAAGTTGTCATCAAGGGGGAGCATTAATGACTCATTCCTTCCTTGGTGTTAGTGTGAGGCCTTCTCCCAGCCATTATATTCCTTGGAAGGTAATAATGTCTTTGTATTATGTCGAAAGTTGTCTACAATCTTATGTAAAATAGTAATACATTTAACCCATGGTTATATGGTGGTTTATTTACTTGTGTAGAGTATTTTTCCATGGTATTGTATTAAGAGATGTTATTTTGGAGAATTATATTATCCCACATGCAATATGTGAGAGTAATTCCTCCTCATCTCGTAGTATATAATAGGGTCAAGTGAGTCTCTACATAATCATGTATTCTTGATGTAGCAGTGGTACTATTGTGACAATGTTGTACATCATCTATATTATTTGGGGTATTTGTGCTTTTCTCTCTTGTAAGATTGGTGAAGACATTCCAGAGATAATAGAATACTACCTTCCCATGGATGTAACCCATTAGGGTGAACCACGTATATCGGTGTTCTCTTGTCCCTTTTTTTCTTGTTCTTATATTTTATGATATGTTGTTGGTTGCTTAGATATGTTAACTAGTTTAGCTTGACTCTACTATTCTAACACTATTCAGTACCTCATTGGGTTTACCTAGTCATACGACAGGCTGGTACCCACTGCCAGCAAACCTGTTCAGTACCCCAACGGGTCAACCTCTTAAACTCGTTTTCCATCAAAGGATATTGTCCCAATGTTTCCACTCCCTGTAGATATTCTGCAAATAAATTTTCCTATGAAGGAGTGGTGGGGGAGCAGCTCTAAAAACCATGCTACAAGGTGGTATGGTATATCGGTTGGAGGACAACTAGTCTTATCTTTTTTTAGAACCAAAATAAAGGATGCAAGAGGAATATACTGAATCAAGGATACACATGGTTGATGGGTTTAGTGTAAAGTGGATGAAGCCATAAGATAATGAGTGAAAGGTGTATCTAGTCCCAAAATTTCTCTCTTTCATATAGATTTATAGTAGTGTTCTCGACAAACTAGGAATTTCATTCACCCTTATGCTACCCTATATTAAAGATGCTTAAATAACAGACTTTGATAATGAAGCTAGGATGTACGAGTGACCTCTAGGTTTTAAATAGACTTATAACTTATGGTAAATCCCTGTGGTATTTAAAATTGGCCTTGAGTGATTATTATAGTTAGAAATATGCATGTATGAAAAGAATCAATGATGTAAAATTGTTTTGGTTTAGTTATTAACATTATCTTCTTCTTAGTTCTTTTATTGAAAAAAAAAACAAAAAAAAATGAAGTTGCATAAATATTTAAGGTAAACATGCAACGTTTTATTTATATACATATTTTCCTATCCTAAATAAAGAAATATTTTTTTTTATTTACGTCGTGAGGGCTTTCCACCATATGGTTCGTGAATGTTAAAAGACTTATACTTATATAAAATGGTAATTTATTTAAGAACTAAGAATCCATTTTTTTTCAACATGTTTGTATACAAGTTTTGTTTAAAAATATTATTTTATGATTTAACTTTTATTTATAAATAATAATTGCAATAACGCTTTTATAATTATTCATTTGGATAATATGAAAGCTTATTATCAACCTTATGATTTTAATTTGTGTATGCATGTATGACAGGTTTTAGTGAGGACAAAGGAGTAAAGATAGGATAATTTTCTAACAAAGTAAGTCAAGCTATTTAAACCAATAAGAAACATATTATTAGACCCAATGCATAACTCGAGACTGGAAGAAGGGCTAAATGAAAAGTCAGATTTGCGTTTAATACATTAAAAATAATAGACTTAGGCTCACTTTACATTTACGAGATTTAATTAATAAAACAAAGTAAAAGATAGCCTTATCAAACATAGATGTATTAAATTATGGTAGATAGGGTGAGAAAATAATGTAAATAACATCACTATATAAGACAATCTTGGATCCCAACAATGAAAGGCGCAACACTCCCTGCATGCATGCAAAATTGGCGCTAGGACAACCAATTGATGGAGGTTGTTGGTGGCACTTAGAGTGGGATCCTATAATGTAGGGATTGGTCCCAGAGGCACATAAACTCATGCATGCACATGCATTAAGTGGTAGATAACCCCTATGTGTGTTCCCCCATAATCTATCTAAGTGATAATGACTTCCTAAGTTAGGTAAAACGACCAAATAGACTATCTTGGACAAAGGAGGATTAATTAATCCTAACACCCCCCCTTATTCCTAAATTTGGACAACTTGGTCCCTGAAAACTAGGACAAAAGTCAGCCATATAATATAAATGAATAAAAATTTTCGTAATAAAATAGGGAAAATGGGGAAAAAATAATGGGAACCACCCCCTCCCCTGAAAAATAAGAAGGAATCAGGAAACAAGGTTTGAATAAAAACTTGTGAAATTATTTCTGCAATCTACATCTCTATGGAGTAGCAATGAAGAATGTTGGTTCTTCTATGCACTATCATCCCGGGACTTTGCATATGAACTTCTCCAAATTAAATGATTATGTCTAGCGAAATTTTTCTCTTTGTAAGAAGGGAATATGCTCAACGGAGTCACGAACATATACATCTGCAAGATGAAAACTAGACCCATGCAAATCAACTGAAATGAACTAATGAGAGAGAACAAGTGATTGAGAATTAGAACCATGTGAGGTAAACACAATAAAATTATATGTTGCATCCTTGAACATCAAACCATATGCATTAAAATCATCTTCGAGTGTTAGGAGCAAGCTTCCATTCAAATGCAGGATGTCTCTATCTTTACTAGTATTATGAGGAGATGAGAATGTGATCAAGTAGGAAGGTAGAGGATTATTGAGACCATGGAGAGAGAATGATTGAGATCCATAATCTGATATATCTTCTAAAATATCCAATGTTTCACAAAATCTATTATCGACAAACTCATGAGAGAAAATTAACATTGAATCCTCAACATCAATTTTGAAAGAGACTTGAGGTACTTCATTTTTTACAACAACATTGATGAGAACAACTACAAGCATGATTGGAGGCTCTTGAAACTTAAAATTCGAACCAAATAAGGTCATATCAGATCCAAGAGTGTGGAACACTTGTTCCAAGTGCTCCCCTAAGATGGTAGATGCCAGGGATAATTTTAGGGGCGAATTTTAGCCCAGTGGGCTATTTTTCCATGTTTTTCTCCTAAAAAAGATTCACCATTTTGCATTTTTTGAAGCCCTATTTCACCCAATTTTGGTGGGGTAAAAAATTTTCACCCTAAAAATCGCCAAATTATTATATAAACGATATAAAATCCTTGGAAATTAAAATATTTTTTGGGAAATATGGACAATCATTTTATAGTTGTCGTTTTAAGAATTGGTAATATTTGCCAACATTTATACACTTTTAAATAAATAAGTATGGTTCCTTAAAATCATCCTTGGTAGATGCACAAATTTCTCCTTCTTGAACAAAACTCTGAGTCACTGGTGCAAGAAATCATGTAGGAACTTGTTGGAAGTTCTAGATCAATGAGGGTGAAAGAATCACTCCTAAAATATGGTATTCCTTCCAAAAACTACAAAGTATCACTTTTATGCACACCATCAACAACATTAGATAGATAAATTGAATTCCTCTTCATTTTTTGAATTAATCATTGTCAAACTATGCACAAAATTTAGAATAGAAGAATCACTGAAGAATACATGAGAATAATGGAAGGAGATTTTTTATTCAATAAAATAGATTCGAATGTATTCTTCTAGATCATCTATATGAGAAGATTATATATCAAATATCTCATAAAATTATAGAGCAACAAGAGAAGGAGTCACTTCAAGGAGAACAACTTCATATGAGAAAATAGAGGATGAGAATTTTGAAGGAAGAACTCTTGTGGTTGTGGGTTTTCTCTCCAAATTGATAGAATGGTCCTCTTTGTGCTTGCCAAAGGTTCTACCCAATTCTGTATAGAGATCATTTGGGTATTCAACATAATTAATAAGGTTGCACATGTTTGGAGAAAAATCTAGACATATCCTTCCAAATATCTATCACCGTAATTTATCCATTAATTTTCATCTTCATAAGACTCTTTACAAACTCCAATAGATACTTTATAGAGACCTTGTCTTCTTAGAGATGAAATCATCTTCAATTTCCACTCTAAATATCTTATGAATGGAGTAAGAAGAGGAACTGGTACTCTCAAATCCATATTGAAGTTGTACTTGAAAAATATCACTACAAAACAAACAAATTCACAATCATTGTCAGTTCAATCCTTTCCACCTTCTTATACCAAAATCCTGTCACCATCATGTGATAAGACATTTGACGTACCTACTTGCCCTTAATCCCAACTTCTGGAGTGGAAACCCATACTAAATGTCAATCTTTCATACAAATTCCCAGCACCACGCTTACCTTGTTATCCAGAAGTGGTACCCTTGTTCACACCGCCCATCCCCTGTTGCCCACAAGCGGTGCTACCACTTATGGCCCTTGGTCCATAAGCAGTTATTACCAGAACCACTTTCTTATTGAAGGAGAAATGCGGTACCCTAGGTAAAAAGGGAAAAAGAGAACTTTCTCGAGGCTTCTAGGTTATAAGCCTCGTGTCCTCCCTTATCCCTATTGTTGTGGGTTAGTTGAGCTCGAGATCCCTCATCCTAGGATCTTAGAGGCCACCTCACCCACTAATCTCTCAACCATCCCTATCCATCTAGCCTTATAAATACAAGCTTATGGCCATGGTTGAGGAAGAGAACTCTTAAGGTATTGTTATGCTATTGGATTGATCACTTGGTCCATATCATTGGAGAGCATAGAGAGAGCTAGAGACGGAGCTTATGGGGATGAGAATGCTTAGTTTCATGGAGATGCATGTCAACACTAAGGCTTGGTTGTAAACTTCTTCATATTTCTTTAATGCAAGTTGATTTTTGTCCCACATATATTGTTGTTATTTGATTTCACATGTATGTTGTTAGATTCCTTAGTCACTAACATAGATTAGTATATTATATTCTGGTGGTTTCGATATGTTTGCATGTTGAAGCTTATTGCAGGTACACAGGGTAACAATCGAAGCATTACATTCTAGGTATCTACGGCGTCTAGGGAGATTCTTCAACCTCTATCCTCTATTTGTTCTGGATCTGAACCATACAGACCAATCGAACACCTTGCTGTCCACAGGAGGTAAAATATTCCAGCTAACAAATCTGGCGACTCTGTTGGGGATTAGTTATATCAGTTGTTTTGATCTTCCTCAGTCTGCAACTCCTGTCCAAATCCAGGCTCCTTCTTCTTCAACTCTCTTCAGTCAGATCTACTTTATGACTTGCTTCATTTGGGTTTGAAACTTCTATATCTGTTTATATCTAAGTAATTTTGGTCTTTTATGCTCTATTTCCATACTCAATTCAACAGTATTTTCCTTGATCTAGTCTTTTTTTGACTTGATCCATTGTTATTCTTGTGTTTCAGTCATCTATAGGGAACCGTTCCTATGATGTGTATGACAAGTGGTGGCACCGCCTAAACAAAGTGGGAAGTACATGGTGCCACTGCTTGTAACCTGTTGGCAAGAAGTGGTGTTGTGTTGGAAACGCTCTGTCAACACCTGCGAAGCACAGTGCTAGGTAGGCATCATTCCAAAGCTTTTTTTCCTCATTTTTATTTGAAAAAAATTGGATTTTGTTGCTTTCAGTTCTGCTTATCAGACTTGTGTTACTAAATCTGATGCTTGTGGTCTGATAATTTTATGGTTTAATATTGATTTGAGTGGAATTTCAAAAGTTTGATTAGGTCTTTTGATTGTTCATCTGCTTCTATGCTTGTTGGTTGTGTTTGCGAAAGGGTTTCTTATTTTTTGAAAAGCTCAGGGTGTTATTAAAATATCTTTTTGTTTCTATTGCATAGACTAAAATAAGAACACTATATTAGTTTCTAGGTTTCATTTCTTAATTGCAAAGTAAAGTTCTTTTTCCTTCCTTTAAAAAAGAAAATTTTTGACTGAGACTAGGATATTATCATTAAGCGTTGGACATTGGTTTTCTGATTGGAGTTACAAGCTTTTAGGACCTTCATGATCTTTTGTCTCTCATACATTTAGAACTATCTCGATCAAAATAAAATAAAAAATGGTATTTTTAAGTTAGATTTGCTTATGTTTTGAGAAAATTGAAAAAACAGAGTGCATTTGCATATAGGTGTGATTCTTGTTTTTCTTTTAGGAAAATAGATTCTTCCCCTTCTCATTTGATTTCAAAAAGAAGAAATCAGTTTGAAAAAGTGATTGCTTGTATTTGATTTGATGTTCATGACTATTGTGTGGAAGTATTTTTGGTTTTGAAACAAAACAAAAACACTCTCTTTCCCTCCCATAAGTAGGCATACTGAACGATAAAGTGAACATTTTGTACTAGCATATTGCATGGCTTTACTTTTATGTCAAAACATCATGCATTCACCTAACCATACAAGTTAAAATTAACGGTTGTTGTAGGTTGAAATTTACATAGTGTTATCTCCAGATCTACTCCAGCAAAATTATTATTTGTAATGGTTTTAAAATTTTGAAAAATAGGGGTTTAGTGCCAAAGTCTCGATTAAGAATAAAATCATTATGGATATACAAATATGTTCACCAATTACATGTTTCATACAGTACACATACAAATGCCAAGTGGTTGAACTCAGGTGGCATACAAACATCAGAAGTCTTGACACCGAGGAGGCTAAGTGTTCTCTCTTGCTTCCAGTAGTGGAGATGCTTTTGAAATTTTTTGAAATATGCAGGGTTTGCATAAATAGTACACCTTCCTGGAGTGTTTAAAGGAATCTGTTGTCAGTTGCTTATAAAATATGACTAGAGTTCACTTGCTGCTTTGTAAGAAATATCAGATGAAGGATGAATACATAGCTGGTTTATGATGAATGCCTTTGTAAAAACATCAAAGATGTAATGAATATGAGAAATCAAATGTAATTACCAAATTACATAAAATGCCCAGCAATAGAGAGATTTTCCCAACTTCCAGAGAAATTAAATGGAGTTAGTCTACAAATGTATGGCTGTAGAGTCATCCAGAAGGCTGTCGAGGTTGTTGATACAGACCAGCAATTGAAGCTCGTCCAGGAATTGGATGGACATGTTATGCGTTGTGTGCTAGATCAAAATGGGAACCATGTTATCCAGAAGTGTATTGAGTGTATTTCTCAAGATAAAATACATTTCATTATTTTGGCCTTTTTTGGGCAAGTTGTGGCACTGTCCTCCCAAACATATGGTTGTCGTGTATTCAAATAATGTTGGAGCACTGCAAAGAGGACAAGATACAGAGTATTATAATGGATGAGATCTTGCAATATGTCTGCACTTTGGCCCAAAATCGATATGGAAACTATGCGATACAGCACGTCCTTGAACATGGTAAATCACATGAGCGTGCTGCTGAGAAACTAGCTCGGCAAATAGTTCAGATGAGTCAACAGAAGTTTGCTTCAAATGTTATTGAGAAATGTTTACAATTTGGAGGTCCAACTGAGCGATAGATTCTGATCATTGAGATGCTGGGCTCTACAGATGAAAATGAGCCCCTCCAGGCAATGATGAAAGATCAGCTGGCAAATTATGTTGTTCAAAAGGTTTTGGAAACTTGTGATGATTAACAACGTGATTTAATTCTTTGTCACATTAAAGTGAATTTAAATCACTTAAAGAAGTATACATATGGAAAGCATATAGTTGCTCGAGTTGAGAAGCTTGTCACAGCTGGAGAGAAGCGTATCGGGACTCGTTCAACGCATCCCTTGTAAATTCTGGAGAGAACCTGTATAGATCTCCAGTAGAAAAATCCAGATGTCAGGTTTGAGACTGTTGATGTGGCAACTCGGTTACTTATTCCTATTATAGTGTTACAAAACCATAATCGTTACAATATCTTTGAAGTAGGGCACAACTATAGTATTGATATGAAAGCCATTGAGATGGAGGTAAAAAAGAGGGTTCATTACTGTTCAGTTGTAGAATAAATTACAAGTGGTAGAGTATTTTGATTCCAGATTTGTAGTGATTTAGGCAGAAGATCGACTTCAGATTACTAGTCAACAGGATCATTTCCAGAATATCAAGGCATGAATATAACCAAAATACAGGTGGCAGAGTAATTTTAGCAGGTCCATCTTTTCAAGGACAATATAGCACAGATGTCAGGATTTTAAGACTCAAAATCCATAGCATAGCCCAGTTTAATAGGATCAAAGATCTCCATGTGGGTTCGATCCTTTATTTTGGATCTGTTTTACATTATGTAATGCATTGTAAATTTATAAAAGGAAAGATGTAACAAGAGAAGAGGGGAGGCAGGTCCCAGCTAAGGGCTCGAGAGCAGAGAAGAAGGTTCTTCCTTTCAGGAGAACGTAGGGGCCTGTAGGTTGGCAGTTTTGGGAGATATGTTGGATCATTTGTAAATACATCTGTATATCATGAACTCTTTGCAGCTTCAATGACAGGTTTTAGTTTTGAATAAACTTGATGTTGATTTGTTTCTGTATTGCATAAATTGTCTCTTTGATAAATCTTTTATGTACTTGGTCATTCACATTCCAATACATAATTCTTATTATGAGTTGACAGTTATCTTTCATTTTTATAAACAGTAATAGTTTCACTTCATGATTTAGGATCATAAGACCTAGGTATTGGACTTTGTCATTGCTTTCGTGTTATACAGTATTTGTTTCATTTCCCTGTAGCTCTTAGTCATACCAGCCTTTATTTTAATTCTTTGATATCCTGATACATACCTGTATTTACCCATCTGTTATATACCAGCTCTGTTCATTGTAAATTGTGTGTGAATATTTTGATCTCATACCTAAAACTGTGTAAACTGTACAAACAAGTGATATTAGCCTAGTGTCTGTAAGTTTCTATTTGCCTTGGTTTAATACCAGCTTCTATTTTTAATTTGATTTCATTTGATTTGAACATTTTCAAACAAATATTTCCTTAATCTTGGATCCCGTAGTCTAGGTCCAACTTTAGGGATAACACATAGTAACTTGAGTGATAGGTTAGAGACGTGTTCGGGCATCGTTAAGTGTAGGAGCTGTCATTATTTGTCAGCATTACAATACGGGACTCGCGTGGTTCTTCCACGTACCGTTGGTATATCGAACGGACTTTCATGTACCTTTGAGGTATATAGAAAGGTACTTCATGTACTTGATTGTATATTAGAGGGCCCCTTGTGTACGGTTATGCATTAGACAACACTACTACCGATTCGAGCTCCCATGTACTTTGAGTATATCGAGAGACCCCACTAGGGTACCTTATCCATCTGAGAAAAGCCTTATGGTCATCTTGTTTGGATCCATACACCAAAAAAAACATTCGGGGAGATTACTATGCACATACCCTCGAGGTATATCATGAGTGGCACCTTCTTGACAATCCTAGTGAGAGACCTGATTTTTGAGCTCCTATCATTTTAAGTGTGCTTGTTTTTACCTATAGCTTATGTAGGGAATTTCTTTTTGGTGTGTTTTCTAGATTTTTAGACCCTAGGTTAGTTAGGAACTGTACAAACTGGCTAATTTAAGACAGTCCAGAAGAGTACGGGGCTTGCCACTTGATTTTATTCCTGGCTCAAGAGAAAATCCCATGGAAGCTATCGACCAAGGAGCTGCTACCACCTCTCAAGTGGGAGAAAATGTGTTGTGAAAAGCGGAGTACCATATTCTTCACACTCACCTCCCTTTGTCCAACAACCTTCTCAGGGAAATACATCGTTCCATTCTCCCATGGAAGGTCATGTTGAAGATACAACCCATTCGGATTTTGGTCCCAATGCTCCGTTTTGGGAGACACCTATAGGATAGGGAATTGCCTCATTTAGCACCTGTGTAAACTCTTCTGAAGATGAATAAGAATGCAGGAAATACCATGCTGCCATTCTCCGTGCATAGGAGATTGACAAGCAGATCGATGACCTATTATACTTGACACTGGCACGTTCCACATCTCTTCCTGTGGGATATCGATCACTGGACGATTCTATGAGACCCGTTGAACCAATTATAGATCATCCAATAATAACCCACAACCCAGGTTAGATTACCACCCCTATCACCTTACATCTTATGTCTATGCCTAATATTCCTAGGTCTTTTGCACCTGAGATTCAATCTTCAATTCCTGTTTCGTTTACATCTTCTACTGCCGGGGGGAAACCCCCGACATGACCTACGTTATCTGACACCGAAATTGTTCCTATTCAAGGACAAACCTCTAACATAGAACCATCTACAGTTTATGTCCCTCCCACCCATACTAATGTGATTAATCCCCCATCCAGTTCAGGTCAACCCTTCGGGGCTCAACCTGTAACCATTCAATCTTCTAGAGGTTATGGTTATCAAATACATGTAGGTAATCATCCACCCAATCCTACATGAATGCCTTATGGTGGAATTCCATACCCTAGTAACACTTTTAAGCCATGGGGGAAACCCAACTGGTCTTACATGCCAGCTATGGTGGGGATACCTATACATACTGTGGGAGGTGGTGGAGGATAGCCTTATGGAGGTCCTCCCCCTGGGGGGCCTAATGGCCCGAAGGATCTGGAAACTTTCCTCCTTATGGTCTTGGTGTCCCTAGTGGTCCTGTGGGGCCTAGTGGCTTTCCTCCTTCTAGCCCTCTTCCTAGTGGTTTCAACGGCTCTAGAGGTTTACCTCCCCCTAGTGGCTTGGAGGGTGTGGTGGTCTGCCTCCTAGTGGTCTCGATGGTCCTAGTGGTCCTGGTGGCCCTAGAGGTCCTCTTCCTTGGGGCCCTAGTGGTCATAGTGGTCCTAATCCCAGAAATCACCCCCATGTGGGTGGATATTCCAGTAGTTCTTCATCACAGCAACATGTTTATCAGTCTACTTATGGTCCTACTGGTAATTATATGCCATATCAATATTACCAGTATGTGCAACCCAACTAACTGTTACCTTTCCTAGTAACTTTGGACTTACCCGATTTTTCCAAGTTGATTAATGACCCCATTCGACACAATCCCTCGTGGCCACCCATTTCGGTAAAGTTACCATCAGATATTCTGAAATTCGATTAGAAGTAGGAAGACGATCCAAAGAACCATGTTATGACATTCCATTTATGGTTTTCTTCCAACTCCCTCATGGATGACTCCGTTCGATTGCAACTCTTTCAGCGAACTTTGACTGGTACGGCTGCAAAGTGGTACATTGAACTCCCACAACATTTTTTTGTGGATTTTGGCTCATTGGAAACCATGTTTCTTACACACTTTCAGCTCCCTATTCATTATGAAACAGGTATTGATCTTTTAACCTCTTTCTGACAGAACACCTCCACCCACATATCTGATCATATTCATGAGTGGAGAAGGCAAATAAGGCTTATTAAGGCCCCAATTCTAGATCAGTTACTAGCTGATTGGTTCACCAAATCCTTGTTGCCTCCTATTGCCCGAGATGTGGCTATGGGCGGTGCTGTCACCGAAGAGCAGGCTATTAGTCGGGATCAGTACCTAGACTTAGTTTATTCCCAGTCGAGAACTCTTTATGACCTGATTCCTCAAGCTCCTCACCCCAGCACTGATCCTACCAAGCCACCAACAAAAGTACCTGTTGATGGGATTTTTGGTTCAATCGAATCCCTGTTCACCATCAAACCTGCCAAGAAAACCCAAACTACCCCCCCTACTCCTTTGGCTCCTAAGGTTTCTGTCGAGGTCAAAATAAAAAAACTAGAACAAAGTGAAATATCCCTGTTTACTTTGTGGTGGTGACCATTTTTCAAAGGAGTGTCCTCGTCGGGATGAAATCTCCCAGTTTTTGAAGTCCAATTCTACACCTGTGGTACTTATGGATCCTTTTCCCTCTCAATAACAGCTGATAGACCACATGTCTAATCAAGGTAATTCTAGTTCACCAGAAGAAATTTGTATGATGTCCTCAGATACCATCCATCTGCAAACTCTAAGTCAAAATTATGATAAATCTACGGATAAAAATGAATATCATCTATCTTCAGGGAAAGCCCCTTCTACTAGTTCTCCTGAGTCCTCGTCTACTGTCCCATTGTTTATCGAGAAGCCTACTCTCGACATGATTTTGCACCCACCTAAGAGTACTCTTTGGAAGGTAGTATTTAATCCCAATGCTCAAGCTGCTCAATTTTATAATGTGGTTGAAGATCTCGCTTAGGCACCTTGTGCAATGTCTACCCTAGAAGTGCTCCAAAGTTTCCCTACATAGCGCAAAAACCTGTTGACTGCATTAGGAGCTTTAGACCCGGATAACACCAACTCCATTCATTTCAATGTTGAGAACTATAAACCTAGGTTACCACACAAACTTGCTTTTCAAGTCATTACGAAAGTGGTTGGAAAGAAAGTTTTTTGAACAATCCTAGATGAAGGAGCTTCGACTTTTATTTTGTCTCTGTCTTGTTGGAAATCCCTTGGCTCTCCCGAGCTTGTGACATCACCTACGACCCTTAAGGCCTTTGAAGGATGGGGTTTCAACTCCATGGTCTCATATCAGCCCTCACGGTCGAGCTGGGGTGAAAAACCATTTCCATCCAAGTAGAAGTGGTAGATGCCCCTTTATATTACAATCTCCTTCTAGGACTAAATTGGTTCTATGCTATGACTTATGTGGCTTCAAAAGTATTCTGAACCATCCGATTTCCACACCTAGGGAGAATCGTTACTATTGACCAGCTTGATTTCTGTACCCCAGATGTTACTACCTCCATGGATAATAACATCCCCATGTTAGGCTAGTCCCCTCCTCCTTACCAGTTGATTGGGGTAGGCATTTTGAAGGATTCATCCCTCATGGGATTTTTTCCATCCACTCCTCCTAGCATGGATTCTACGTCAGTCCATATGATCACCCCATTTGATTGTGATCCTC
Source organism: Pseudotsuga menziesii (assembly GCA_001517045.1). NCBI lineage: Eukaryota > Viridiplantae > Streptophyta > Pinopsida > Pinales > Pinaceae > Pseudotsuga > Pseudotsuga menziesii. Next base: position 200,792 of record LPNX010859796.1, read on the forward strand.
GGGGAAAACATGTTGTTGAGTATACCTTGTTAAGTCCTCACAAAGATATGTATGATGCCATTCAAACCTCTTTCGATGATCACACCGATGACCTTCATCTAGTGGCTTCGGATCCCTACCATTTACCGTGTTGGTTAGAACCTTCTCTTCCCACTCTATATTATCTCTCTAAGACTTTTCTTTTCGACGAGTCCATTATTGAGATCATGAGCATGGATGAGTCCATTTGGGAGGATCACCATCATATATCCAAGTTCCTCCCCAACACCAATTTGGTTAACCATGATTTTGCATCCTTGTTTCCTATTGATATTGTCAACGTACCCCAAAGTCCTATATTGTTGCAAAATACAAATTCTGAAGGAAACCTTTGCAACATTACACAGATGAACCCAATTGACATATCAGCCAAGCCTGATATTATCGAGCATGTTTATGTTGGGCAGAACTGCTCCGTAGATGAATCTGAAGCCTATAAGGCACTTTGTAAAGAATTATGTGGTATTTTTGCTTGGTCCTACAAAGAGATGTCAGGGATTGACCCATCCATAGTGGTCCATGAGATTAAAACCTATCCCTCGGCCAAACCTATGAGGCAAAAACTTAGGCAAGTCCATCCTCGGAAGGCCGCAATTGTAAAGGATGAAATTGAGAAGCTTCTTAAAGCTGGGTTTATTTATCCTATACCCCTGATGAAATGGGTATCGAATGTTGTCCTTGTCAATAAAAAGCAGGGCACCATTAGAGTCTGTATCGACTTTAGGGATCTCAACAAAGCTTGTCCCAAGGAGAAATTTCCTACCCCGCACATTGATCAGATTATCGACAACTATGCTGGAAGTATCATCTTTTCATTTATGGATGGCTTCTCTAGCTATAATCATATTGAGATATTACCCTCTGATCAGCATAATACAACATTCATTTGCCCATGGGGAACCTTTGCATATAAGAAGTTACCATTTGGCTTGAAAAATGCTGGAGCTACATTCTAGCGTGCGATGTCCTATGCGTTTCATGATGTCAAACACATTTTTGAGCCATACCTTGATGACCTCCCTACTCATTCACATTGATGGGAGGACCACCTTGGTCATCTTAGAGAGATATTCCTAAGATGTCGTCATTATAATATACAGCTCAACCCACATAAATGTGTTTTTTGCGTTGAGATGGGACACCTGCTAGGCCTTGTGGTATCCAAAGATGGCATTTGGATAGATCCGTTAAAAATTGCCGCCATTCTTGATCTACCAGCCCCAACTAATATCCTTGAACTCCAAAGTTTGCAGGGGAAGGAAAACTTTCTCCACTGTTTCATGTGTAATTTCACAAAGAAAAAACATGGTTATATGTGTCTCCTTAAGAAGAACACCCCATTCTTCTAGGATGACCAGGCCCAATGTGCCTTTGATAATCTTAAGCATGCTCTGACTCATTCACCCATGATACACCCCATTGATTATTCAAAGGACTTTCTCTTGTATATTGTTGCCTCTGCTACTACCATCGCTATGGTATTAGAGCAAGACAATCTCCGCGGTCAGGAGCATTTGATTTATTATGCCAGTAAGAATATCCTGGATTCTGAAAATCTTTATTCACATGTGGAAAAGTTAGCATTGGACACAGTCATTGCTGTACAAAAGTTTCTTCATTACATTCTGCTCCACACTACCACCGTATTGGCAAACTAGAACCTGATGTACTACATCTGACTCGTCAGGTGCTCGGGGGAAAGTACTCCCATTGGATTGTTATCCTTCAAGAGATCGATCTAGAGTTTGCCAAGGCTACATCAAATAAATCCTTAATCTTTGCAGAGATTATGTGTGATATTCCCTGTGCTTCGACGGAATCTGAGCCCAGTGATTTATTTCTGGATGAATTCCTATTCTTGATAAGCACTACTGATCCTTGGTATGGAGATTTTCTGATATATATCCAGATGCAGCATTTTCAGTCACATTTATCTCACGATGATTATCGTCGTATCCGTCACCACACAAATACTATCTCATCATGAATGATACTTTTAATAGATGTGGGATTGAATCTATTCTCCGGCGATGCCTCACTCATGAGGAGGTTGAACATGTGTTGAATGATTGTCACTTTGGAGCATGTGGCAGTCATTTATCTAGGATGTCTACAGCCCAGAAAATCCTTTGCGCTGGCTATTTCTGGCCTTCTATCTTCAAATATTGTCATGAGGCTGTTAAGAAATTCCCACCTTGTCAACACTTCTATCCTAAAAATCGCACCCATCCCACTTCGCTCCACCACGTCATTGTCGTTGGCCCATTCACCAAATTGGGGATTGAATTCATGCATTGTAAGACTACCTCAGCCGAAGGGCATGGTTACATCATTGTAGCCATTGATTATTTCACTAAATGGGTTGAGGCCATGCCTACATATGCGGAAGATGGTAAGACTACTGCTCTCTTCTTGTTCAATCATATCATAGCTAGATTTGGAGTTCCACAGTCCATCGTTACTGATCACAAATCCCATTTCCGTAATTAGATGATGGAGGAAATGAGTGCCAAGCTAGGGTTTCACCATGAAAACTCTATGCCATATTATCCACAAGCTAATGGTTAGGTATAGGCCATTAACAAAGTTTTAAAAAATATTCTTCGTCGGATGGTTGGAGACCATAAATCCAACTGGCACCATGTTATTTTCTTTGTTCTTTGGGCTTATCAGACTTCTATGAAAACAACTACTGGTTTTACACCATTTCAGCTTGTCTATGGACTTGAATCCGTCTTACCGATCCAATGTCATATTCCATCTTTACAACTTGCCGTCAAACTTCTCCTGAAACATTCTGCAGAGGAAGAAATAATTTTGTACTTGAGTAACCTTGATGAGACTCATAGAGATGCTACCTTGGCTAATGAGGCACATAAGAAATGCGTCAAGGTGCAGTATGATAAATCCGTCCAACCTCGTGTCTTCAACGAGGTTGACCTAGTCTTGACCTATGACCAGAGATATGACAAACTAGGGAAGGGTAAGTTCGAGTCCATGTGGTATAGACCTTTCTTTATTTCTAAGGTGTTAGAGAAAGGAGCTTACGAGCTCATTGATTACAATGGAATCCCTTTGGGGAAACCTTGCAATGGGTTGTACTTGAAAAGGTACTATGCCTAGGTTTTCTTGGATAATATCTTGTATATATGTATATTGATTGACTTTCAGTGTGCTTTTAGTATTTTCAATATGGTTTTGAGTTTTGGTGTCCACATCTGTTTATACCATGTTTTGGTCATGCAGATGGATTTCTACGGCTTCGCTGATGGTGCTTGCCACCACACCTTGAATCTCACCTTGGCTTCTTGGGTCCTCTATTCCCTAGTTGAATATTTGGTTAGTTCAGGAGCAGTTTGTATAGATCCCACTACTAATAACATCGTCGAGTATCAAGCATTCATCGGTGTTATGACTGAAGCTTCCTCCTAGTATGTTCATGATCTAGTAGTCTTGATGGACTCTCAGCTTGTGGTTCACCATTTGAACCATGTCTACACCATTAGGAACCCGGTACTCCTCCGCTTCTTCCGAAGAGTGCGTTTGTTAGAAAGATCATTCGAAACTATTACTTATAGGCATATCCCTAGGGAACATAATGTATTCATTGACTCATTGGCTAACTACGACCTAGACTGGCATATTTCCCATTCATGACAGTAAATCAAACATGGTATATTGCAAATAAACATTTAGAGACACATAAAACTCATAGAAAACACATTTACCATTTGAAACATATAAACACCGTGTAAAAGTCTGTATATATATATATATATATATATATATATATATACAAATTTTTTTACAAAATAGGTCCCGAGACCTCCTCTGAAGCACGTAGGNAACCATCATGTAAAATAGTAAAGCTATCATCTTTCAGTACATATCTCATACACTAGTGGTTCTCGTGATAGCACATCATTGCTCGAGCTACCATACGTAGCAGCCTACTGAATCAGCTCGGTACTCCCACTGTAGATCTCTGATATCTCATTGGGAGGTCATCTATGTCAGCATCTAGGATATCCAGAGTTAACATCTCCAGGTTCTCCTCCACTCCCTGGTGATATCATCACCCTGCGGTACAAAGCGGGCTCCAGCTTGCCTATCCAACAGAGATGCTCCTCTAGGTCTCACTGCTCCAACATCTGCATGAGAATATACAGGTCTTGTCACTTAACATAAAAAATATAAAACATAAAAAACATAAAAATGTTTCATCCATTTTAGGTTTTATTTATTCTTACCGATATCACCCCACTAGCCGCCAGGTAGGAGTGGTAGGTTAGGATCTCTGGTGAAGTCCATGCCTGCATAAGCATAGTCCTCAACCACGAGGATCTAATCTCAAAGCCATCTAAAGAATAGATCACCAAACTTCACCCTTCCCCTACTCTCTCCTGTGCGAGCCATGACTTGGACCCACCTCAGCATACGAGGGTCCCATGCTCTCAGACTCCAGAAGGTCACCTGAGGCCTCGTCTGTGGAACCCGCTCGAAGAAGAAGCAGGCTAAGATGGAACCAAAGCCGAACTGCTTCAACTCTCCTTGTCGACACTTAGTCAACTGATCCTTGAATATTGGAAGCATTGCTTTCACCCAATTGAACACCATGGATTCCATGGCCTCTATGGCATACATCATGTGTTCCCTGGAAGCCTGGTGCACACCCTGACTCTCGGCCACCCTTTGCATGGTAAACAAAATAGTCTATAGAGCCCTATCCATCACTGCCTTGATGGGGATCTTCTTCCCTGATGTACCTGTCCCTAGTGCATAGTGTCAATCTATAATCTCTGTGGTAGTAATGTCCCCTCCATGGGAACCTGTCAGTGATATGGGGGCACCATGTCTCAGGAGACTAGTTAGGAAGTAGATATCCTCTACTTCCACTGTAAGTATATGGGCCCCCACCTTGAAATACTGCTGCTCTGGATTCCACATTTGCAATATGTGTTCCAGTAATCGTTCATGCGACACCATTCTTGGGGTCTGAAAGAAATTCAGGATCCCACAGTCCTGTAGTGCGGCAATACAACCCGCATTTCTCTTGGTAGTAGCATCCTCATTGTGATGTGTTCTTTCTTTCCATATCACCATGTTTTGAGCAACCTAGACCTTCCAAAAACAATAATGCTATGCATTAGAATCATCCTTAAATAATTGAAAATCAAAATAATGAAGTTCAATTGCCCATACTATTAGTTTAAGTTATCCATGATCGGCACCGCCTATTCACCATTGGAGACAGGCGGTGGCACCGCCTGTCCACTGTGTTATTCGCACGGTTCTCGGGTGGTACCGCGTATCCCGCAAGGGGTAGCCGTGATGCTCGCATTTTGAGTTTCAGGGCTTTCCATATGGGCCCAAAACCCCACCAAATCTCAAAATAAATGCTATGAAATGAAATATAAGGGTTTTAGCTATTACCTGCAACTGACGATGCTGAAAACGGATGGCGAAAACTCCTGGTATTAGCTGTGGAAGATCTGGCTAAGAAAATGCTCCAAGTGCTCTCTCCTAGAGGTAAATAGTGAAATGATTTGATTTTTTACTATTTACTTGACTTATATAGGCATTCTTGGGTCTGAAATGCTATATTTTTATGTAAAATCATGTTTTAGTCAAAAAAATTCTGTCGTAATCCCTAATGTTAGTTTTGAATGCATTTAACACTTGTTCCTGAGACTATTGCAGGATAAGAGAAATCTAGCAAAAAGCTTTGAAAGTTTGTTTATGGATTTTTCTTAATTTCATAAAATGGAAAAGTTTGATGAGCATTTATTATGACACTTTGATCACACTCTTTAAACCTAGTATCAAAGGTCTAAGTCCATTTCTGAATCTTTCTAGGCTCGTAAAATTTGACATTGTGTAAAGAAACATCATGGAGTCTTCTTTTCACATCTTTTTTCAGACTCAAACATGAAAAGATCATCAAGTCCATTTCGGAATCTTTCCAGGCTCGTAAAAAGTGACATTGTGTAAAGAAACCTCATGGACTCCTATTTACACTCTTTTTAGGCTCCTTAAATATGAAAAGATTGTCGAGTACTTGTCTCCTTCATACTCGTAAAATTATTTGAAGATTCATCTGTCCGATGGTAGGTTATCTCTTTTTCGGTTCAGATAGGACTATTTACGAAAAAGGAACACTCCAGCCAATCATGGTTGGAAGAGTTCTCTAAGGTATGATTTTATACTTTTTCAGGCCTTAGAGACTAAATCATATGAAAAAGGACCCTTTGGAGTTTTCTTCCGTATTCACTCAGACTCTCTAAACATGAACGATACTGAGTTTTCTTCCAGTGGAATCGTTAAAATTAAACATTGAAAGACCCGTTTTGGGAATGAACCCCTCCTCTCTTAGGTTTGTAAAACATATGAGTCTAGACTTGTCTTCTGACAAGCTATATCAAGTGTTTGTTATCCTCTTTGAACTCGTAAAACTGAAAAGAGGCACCCATCAATCATGATGGGAGAAATGGGAAGGGAATCATTTTGCAAATGATGGTAGTTGTTTGTCGTTACCTTTGAACATGGCACTTGTCTACACAATCATGTCAGTCAATTGGGTATTCAACTGATCTCCATGATGATCCACTTTCATGAGTCATGTCAATCCTTTGAGTCTTTCAAAACAATGCATTGTCCACTGTTGCATTGTGTGTCTGTCTCGTTTAGTCATGCTGCCAAGTATTTTTGTTGTGCCGCCCGATGTTCAAAGGGGATTTGAAGAAGTTTTACCTCTGCAGTCTACATAGCCTTTGTGTCAGTATATTTGAGTCAGTCATATGGTTACTACATTCACATCATTCCAGAACTATGTTCCAAGTTTCATGTCATCGATGTGAGACTCATCATGGCCCTCCTTTAACAAGACTATTCCCATCGACATCAGCTCATTATCCGAGAAATAGTCTTAGAAACAATATTTAGTACCTTGAGATCTATATTCCTTAATGATAGATTCTCTCACTCTCGACATAGGTTCACATCATTGACCTTTGATCGATATAATCGACTGGGTGTTCGACATCAGGACATATATTCACACTCACTAGACTATACTAGAGTACCTTGGGAATCATTGACATTAATGGTGATCTCCCTCGCACTTGTTAATGGTTCACATCATTGGCCGGTAATCAAGTGGTTTCTACCATGTTCGGCTTCAGATCATTGTATTCACATGGATAGAATCGTACTTTGTGGAAGATGAGACGAAGACCCTGGGTGTTAGTATAAAGCACTAATTGCTTTTCCCTAGGCTGCAATGGAATTTTTGTATATCTAGCATGAATCCACATTTGTATGGTCATGGCTATGCTCAAATTTGCATCTGTATGACATAGATATACATTGTACATCTGGTAGCTATGTCCAAGTTTGAGTCCTCTATCACATGGATCTACACTGTATTCTAGTATCCATGCTTGTTTATTCCTCTCATGGATCTACCTTCTATTGGTCTGCAGCCATGAGTTTGGTTACTTGTGTCTATGAGTCAACATACTAATGTACTATAGATTCCTACTTGATGACATGCTCCAATCGAGCCAACAATTTCATCGCATGGCGACGACCTGTTCTCTCAAAGATCTCATTTATCATATCCCTCTAAGACTCATGCTTTGGGGGGCATCCTGTTATACCAAAATCCTGTCACCATCATATGATAAGACATTTGACATACCCACTTGCCCTGAATCCCAGCATTTGGAGTGGAAACCCATACTAAATGTCAATCTTTCATAAAAATTCCCAACACTGCGCTTATCCAAAAGCGGTACCCTTGTTCACACCGCCCATCCCCTGTTTCCCACAAGCGGTGCCACCGCTTATGGCCCTTGGTCCATAAGAGGTTATTAACAGAACCACTCTGTTATTGAAGGAGAAATGCAATGCCCTGGGTAAAAAGGGAAAAAGAGAATTTCTCAAGGCTTCTAGGTGATAAGCCTCGTGTCCTCCCTTATCCCTATTGTTGTGGGTTAGTTGAGCTCAAGATCCCTCATCCTAGGATCTTAGAGGCCACCTCACCCACTAATCTATCAACCATCCCTATCAATCTAGCCTTATAAGTACAATCTTATAGCCATGGTTGAGGGGGAGAACTCTTAAGGTATTGTTATGCTGTTGGATTGATCACTTGGTCCATATCATTGGAGAGCATAGAGAGAGATAGAGTCAAAGATTATGGGGATGAGAATGCCTGGTTTCATGGAGATGCATGTCAACACTAAGGCTTGGTTGTAAACTTCTTCATATTTCTTTAATGCAAGTTGATTTCTATCCCACATATATTTTTGTTATTTGATTTCACATGTATGTTGTTAAATTCCTTAGTCACTAACATAGATTAGTAGATTATATTCTGGTGGTTTCAATATGTTTGCGTGATGAAGCTTATTGTAGGTACACAGGGTAACGATTGAAGCATTACATTCCAGGTATCTACGACGTCTAGGGAGAGTCTTCAACCTCTGTCCTCTATTTGTTCTGGATCTGAACCATTCAGACAAGTGGAACACCTTGCTGTCTGTAGGAGGTGAAATATTCCAGCTAACACACCTCGACATGTGCACTTTTTCAGAGTTTTCCACACCTCCAGAGACTTCTCTGGACAAAATCCGGAGTTAGCAAGGAAATAATTGTAGGAATTATGTGGAAACTCAACTACTTTGGGTGCACAACGAAGGTCAGAAAAGGTTTTCTCCTAGCCTGAACAATGTTATGATACCATGTTAAATTTGTGAACCATTGATCTAGAGGAAAATATGAAAATTGTAGGAAGGGAATTATGCACTGGAATAATAAAAGAGAATGTACATTGAACATGAAATTACTACAACAAATTTCAGATAAATCAGATAAGAATTGCTAAGATAATCACAACATTAATTTACATTCATTAATCAATAATAGAATGATTATACAAAAAATACAATTTGAATGTTAAATATAGGTTTGAATCTATTAGTTCTAACTAACTGATTAGATAACTTAGTGTGTCTAAATCACTACTAGAGCTCACTAGTTTAACTATGGATGTCTAAATCAATATATAATCAGTTAACTGATGACATAAGTGGATAAAAGGCATCGCACTCCCTGCATGCATGCAAAACTAGCACTAGGCTAAATAAAAGTGATCTAACTGATTGTAACTGAAGGACAACTGAACATAAATACTTACCTACCACAACCAACTAATGGAGGCTACTGGTGGCACTCAGAGTGGGATCCTATAATGTAGGGATTGGTCCCAAAGGCACAAAAACACATGCATGCACATGAATTAAGTGGTAGATAACCCCTATGTGTGTCCCCCATACTCTGTCTAAGTTATAATGACTTCCTAATGTGGGAAAAATGACCAAATATACTCTATTGGACAAAGGAGGAATTATTAATCCTAACACCCCCCCTCAATCCTAACATTGGACAACTTGGGCCTTGGAAACTAGGACAAAATTCACCCATACAGTATAAATGAATAAGATACTACTTAATAAAATAATAAAAATGGTGAAAAACTCATGGGAAACCCCACCCTCCCCCACCCCCTCAAAATAAGCAGGAATCAGGAAACAAGCTTTGAATAAAAACTTGTTAAAGTATTTTTGCAATCTGCATCTCTGTGGAGCAGCAATGCAAAATGTTGTTTCTTCTATGCACTAGCATCCTGGGACTGTGCATGTGAATCTCTCCAAATTAAATGATTATTTCTTAAGGAATTTTCCTCTTTGGAAGAAGACAAATATGCTAAACTGAATCAGGAACATAGACAATTGCAAGATGAAAACTGGACCTATGTAGAGCAATGAAAATCAACTGATGAGAGAGAAAATTTCTTTAGAATATGAAACGTGTGAGATAAACCTAAGAAAATTATATGTTGTAGCCTTAAGTATTAAACCATATGAGGTAAAATCAGCTCCGAGTGTTAGGATCAAGTGTCTAGGCGAATGCAGGATCTCTACGTCTTTACTAGTATTGTGAGGAGATGCGCATGTTATCAAGTAGGAATGTAGAGAATTCCTAGGACCATGGAGAGAAAATGCTTGAGCTACATAATCTGATATATATTATAAAATATCCAATGATTCAAAAAATATAATATCAGCAAACTCATGAGAGAAAACTAACGTCTACTCCACAACAATAATTTTGAAAGAGACAAGAGGTACTTGATTTTTCATAGCAAAATTGATGAGAATAGGTACAAGCATGATTGGAGGCTCTTGAAACTTGAAATTTGAACCAGCTAAGGTCATATCATATCCAAGAGTGTGGAAAAAAGGTTCCAAGTGCTCCACTGAGATGGTAGATGCACAATTTTCTCCTTCTTTAACAAAAATATGAGTATTGGTGCAAGCAATCATGTAGGAACTTGTTGGAAGCTCTAGATCAATGAGTGTGAAAGAATCAGTCCTAAAATATTAGAGAGAGAGAAATCAAATTCCTCTTAGTTTTCTAAACCAATCACTAGCAAACTTTGCACAAAATTTAGAATATAAGAATCACTGGAGAATGCCTAAGTAGAATGGAAGGAGAGATTTTATTCAATAACAGAGATTTGAATGTCTTCTTCTAGATCATCTATAATAGAGAAATAATCCACTTTAGTACCATGGTCATACACCTAGGAAACATTTTCATTTGCCTTGTACTTATGTCATATGGTCCAACTTAGGTTATATTGATCAATCTTTGTTTATTAGGTGATTCTCGCTCATTTACTCATAGTTGAGGCACTCCACTTTGATAATTATGATAGTTGAGGCACTCTAGTTTGATCATCCTTAAAACCCAGGAACTCTCATTGATTAGATTCTTCCTTCGAGCAATCTCCATCCCTTAAATTAGGGAACGTGTTTGACCATGAGTCTTAGTGATGATTTTTGGCCTTCTTTAGGCATGTATTGCCTCCTAGAGACTCTACCAATCATCCATGTGCTCACCCATGCCTAGCATGCCTTCATTTATGATCCAACATGATTTATCCATGTTCACACTAGCATTTCTAACTGTTTGAGATGGTTTGGAAGCTGATTGGTACACCTAGGGGGTTTTTGGGATCAGATCATAACCCAACACACGTATGCATCCAAATGGAATCCATAGGATAATTATTTTCTCCCAATTTATTATAAGTATGTACCATACATATCTACATGCTGTACACTAATAGAAACATCAGCTATTGGCACCACCTATGTGTGTTATTTTTCTCTCTTTTACTGCTTTCGTGCATAAATTGTGATTAAATTAGATTGTGAATATTAAAATATTTGTGGAGATGTAAATCAAAACCAGAGTGTTTAAGTTGTTGTTTGGTTAATTTTCCAAAATATTTAAGTCTTTGCCTTGCAGGTACAATAGTTTTTCTATCACTTAGTGTGCAAGAAAAATGGAGAAAACTCATGTATTGTTGAGCCCATTCAACTATTTTTAATGGAAGTCTGTAATGGTGATCCAACTGAGGTCAAAAGGTTTATATAGAGTCACGATGGGGACTGAAACCAAACTGAACTCTGTTATGGAGAAATCGAAGTACTTCAATAGAATTTATGAGGTGTTTGGTATGCTTTGTATCAGCATTTCAAGAGACCTTCTCTTCCATGTAGATAGTATTGGCACACCCAATGAATTTTTTCTCAAGCTTGAATCACTATTTTGGAAGACTGACGAGATGATAGGACACTAGCTCGAAAATGAGCTGATTTCACTGAGTCCATCTCACTATGAGACAATCCAAGACTTCTTAACCAAGTTTAAAGCATTTTTGCTTCAGCTAAAACAATGTAGAATAGAGAATAAAAATTATCATCTGATCTTGTCTATGCTTTCTAATCTAGGGCTTGGATATTTTATGTTTGTTTTGACATTCCACTCAAGTAAGCTCACAGCTGGAAATTGGAGTATGTCTACGCTAGCAAACTTCATGGTGTCACTAACTCAGGAGCAAGACAAGTTAGTGAAAATGGGTACCATGAAATACACCAAGGATCAACCCCTTTCTGCTGATGTGTCAAATCAAGCCAAAGGAAAGAATAAATTCAATGATTTGAAGCAGCAAAGAGTGAAGGAGAAGAATCATTCAAATACATAAATCTCCAGGTCAATTGATGAGGATTAAGAAGCTAAGATGATGAAGAGTAAGAGAGAGAATACCACATGTGGTTATTTCATATTTTCACATCATGAAATATATTTCTTCATAAATAATTTGGACATCATGACCAAGCTTTTTGAGGAGAACAATACCGATGTTCCAGATTTTGCAAGAAGAGGGGAGCACAAACTCTCTTTGGAGCAAGAAAATGGTAAGTGCATGTATGCTTTGAGTGCAAGTAAGAAACCCATTTCTCATATATATATTTTAGATGCATTTTTTTAATTTATATTTTAATATATAATAATCTGAATCCTCCATCCCTTCCTTGGAAGAAACCCCAAATAGTTCACCAAAGTTTCCTCCAAAAACTAGTCATTTTTCACTAGTTTACGATATGTCTTCTGAAATATCCTTCCCACTCCATTTAGATCATTGCTATTATGATTATGAAGGTTATATATAGGATAATATATAGTTTATGACAGCCATAGAGTCATTTCCCCAACCATTTTATTCCCAAAATACCCGACAACCCTCAAGTTAGGCTAGTTGGAAAATCTCAAAATTGCCTAGTTTCCAATACTATGGAACTTGTGTATGTTGCCTTTATGCCTTGCACATAATTCATTGTTTGGAAAAACATGGAATTGAAATTCATGGGAATGCTTTTCCATATGTCTGGACTTGATCTCACCACCTATGGTTCAATTTTCAAATCTCTATACCATCTAGGTTCACTCAACTGTCAGTGTGATATAGTTTCCAAATATTCTCTCACTATCGACCCCTTCGCTCATGGAGACACTATGCCTATGATATTTTATTCTATATATGACATATTTTCTGATATTTCATATCCTCATGATATTTTTTACAAATTTATGAAGGTGCTTCATCAAATTGGGAAGAAGACTCATGGTTTAATTCATGATATGGAAGCTATACATGGGGCATATTTTGTTGAATCTTTTGATGTTCTTTGGGAAAGAGTTTGCAGAGATATATTTTCCATTATTGATTGTGATTCTAGATTATAGTATGCTTTCATTAAAATACATTCTTATTATGCTCCTCCATCAACAAATGATTACCTTCAAGGGTCCTCTCCACATGATCTTTGTCTACAACACATTGATGCATTATCTTGGAATCCACAACATCTTCACCAAGTCCATCACCAAGAAGTTGTTTATTAAACTCATTCAAGTGAAGAAGAGGACCTGTTGAATAATTTTTTATCATCTCTGTGTCATTTCCATTCTTGAGGGACGATTTTTCCCATGAGGTTTTGCGTCTTTCCTCATTTTACATGGACAAATAAAATTTTTTGTTGTAAGAGGTGACTTGAGCCTTAGTTTCCAAGGCCTCAATAATATTTTGGTATAATTTGTACTAAGTTAGGATTAAGCAGGGGTGTTAGAGAAATAATCCACCTTAGTTCCATGGTCATACACCTAGGATATATTTTCATTTGTCTTTTACTTATGTCATATGGTCAAACTTAGGTTAGACTGATCAATCTTGGTTGATTAGGTGATTCTGGCTCATTTACTCACAGTTGAGGGACTCCACTTTGATCATTCTCATAGTTAAGGAACTCTATTTTGATCATCCTAACAACCTAGGTTCCCTAATTGATGACAATCTTACGTGGAGCACTCCCCATCCCTTAAATCAGGGAACTTGTTTGACCATGAGCAATAGTGGTGATTTTTAGCCTTCTTTGAGCATTTATTGCCTCCTAGAGCCTCTACCACTCACACATGTGATAACCCATGCCTAGAATTCCCTCATTTACGATCTAGTATACTTCTTCCATGTTCACACTAGCATTCGTGAGTATTTGGGATGGTTTGGAAGCTAATTGGTCCACCTAGGGGGTTTTGGGGTCAAATCATAGCCTGATTCATGTATGTATCCTAATGGCTGCCATAGGCTAATGATTTTCTCCAAATGTATTTTAAGTATGTACCATACATATCTAAAATTTGTAATCAAATATAAACATCAACTATTGGCACCATCCATGTGTTTTATTTTTCCCTCTTTTACTATTTTCTTGAATAATTTGTGAATAACTTAGATTGTGAATATTTACTTAGATCCTAGATCTCATTGTGAAGAAATTATCACAATATATATGAGAATATTATACATCATATATCTCATAAACTTCTAGAGCAACAGGAGAAGGACTCACTTTAAAGAGACTTTCAACAATTTTAATTGATTGAGTTAAATATTTTGCTTCTTCTTCATCTTGAACAAATTCATTTGAGAAAATAGAGGCTAAGACGTTTGAAGGAAGAACTCTTGTGGTTCTAGGTGTGCTCTCCAAATTTCTATAATGATCCTCATTGTGCTTTCCAAAGGTTCTATCCAATTATGTGCAGATATCCTTTGGGTATTCAGAAGAATCAATAAGGTAGCTCATGCTTTGAGAAAAAACCAGACATATCCTTCCAAAAGCTCTATCATCATCATTTATCTAGTCATTTTCATATTCATAATACTCTTTACCAATTCCAATAGATACCTCCTAGATACCTTATCTCTTTAGCGATGAAATCATCTTCAATTTCCACTCTAAATATCTTATGAATGGAGTAAGAAGAATAACTTATACTCTCGAATCCATATTGAAGTTGTACCTGTAAAATATCATTGAAAAACAAACCAATTCACATCCATATGTCATTTTAGGCCTTTCCACCTCGACATGTGCACTTTTTCATAGTCTGCCACACTCGCAGAGACTTCTCTAGATAGAATCCATAGTTAGTAAGGCAATAATTGCAAGAATTATGTGGAGACTCGGCTACTTTTGGTGCAAAATGGAGTTTGGACAAGGTTTGATGCTATCCTGAACAAGGATCTGATGCCATGTTAAATTTGTGAACCATTGATCTACATTAAAATATGATAGATGTAGGAAGGGAATTATGCAGTGGAATAATAAAAGAGAATGTACACTTAATAAGAAATTCATGCCACAAATTTTAGATAAATTGGAAAAGAATTGCTCAGATAATCACACCATTAATATTCATTCATTAATCAATAATACAATGATTATACAATAAATAGAATTCTAATTCTAAAGATAGGATTCAAATCTATCAGTTCTAACTAACTGATTAGCTAACTCAGTGTGTCTAAATCACTACTTGAGCTCACTAGTTTAACTCTGGATGTTTAAATAATTCTACAATCATTTAACTGATGAGGTAGGTGGATAAAAGGCACCACACTCCCTGCAGGCATGAAAAACTGGTGCTAGGATAACTGAAAGTGACCTAACTAATTGTAACTAGGGGATAACTTACCATAACTGCTTACCTACCACAACCAACTGATGGAGGTTGTTGGTAGCACTCAGAGTGGGATCCTATAATGTAGGGATTGGTCCCAGAGGCACATAAATGCATGCATGCACATGCAGTAAGTAGAAGATAACCCCTAAGTATGTCCCCCATACTCTATATATGTGATAATGGATTCCTAAGTTAGGAAAAATGACCAAATATACTATATTGGACAAATGAGTATTAATTAATCCTAACAAATATAACACGTAGTTTCCCTAAACTAGAAACCATGGATTTACAATCCATCATGTTAAAAATTTATAACATAAAAAATGTAAGTTTCCTTGCAGAAGGAAAATCTAATATTTCATTTGTCAATCTTCAACACTTTCTTTTTTCTTTATTGAATACTAGAATCTTCCACTATCTAGAGAAATCATCTATGATCTTTCCATTCTCTAGGATGTTCTTCAAGTCTGTACCACTTTCGCGGTGATTTCATTTTCTTTTTTATCTCACGGTACTCCACTAGCCAACTATATGGCTATCTAACCTCTCTAAGAAGTTGATTTTTCCTCGACAATTTGGACTATAACTCTTATCGAGTATCTAATAGTGTTCAATAGTCTCGTAGACCTTGACTATGTATATGCTCATGTGCATTCACTCCACAAGAGATACTACATCCCTTGGCTATCTGAGGAATGCATCTTTGCATCATTTACCAATGGGGAGAAATCTTAAGTCATTTCCCACATGAATAGCTCGTGGGGATAGAACCTATTTGTGTTTCCTATGAAGACAAATCAATGCTCCCTCTTCAACTAGAAGATTTTATTCTATGATTTACTATGTTTTCATGTCCCCATCCAATTGAGACTACTAGTTGACAATGTTTCACCCACCTACTAGTTCCCTAGGTTGGGGAGGAGGCATTAAATATTGGAATAAGGGAGCTATTGTTGCACTTGAAAATTCCATAGTTTCCTATTTTCCTTTCACAGAGCCCAACCTGAGATTCCCTTGACAAATTTTCTCCATCTAAGGGAAGGCCAACGCTTTTTCCCAATTTTGACAAAGCTCCCACGGTGCTCTATCCAGTGGAGTAAAGTGCGTTGGTTCCCCCTGTCTTTTGGCAGTAGGCACCATCGATGCTTCTCCTTGTTGATCAATGAGATTCGGTGGTTTGTCACCTAAAAAAAGTGCATCTATCATCCAAAAACATGAAAAAAGAAAGTTCTATAAGCTTCCTTACGAAATATTCCATGGAGTTAGTTCCTACTGGATAGGGAGAGGTGGAATTTTCCTTCCTCACCTATTGGGATTGTCTCCTATCCACTTCCCAAGTGAATCTCATGGGAATTGGCCTATAAATGAAGCCTTCATGGAGTGAGTGGAAGAGGCCAAAACAAAGCACTCTAATGATGTTAGATTTAGAGCTGGTTAGAGGCAAGATAGAGTGAGCTTGTATGTGAAGAGATTGTCATAGGTGTGAAGGATTGTAGATATGTTGTAGAGGATAAAGCCATCAACATCAAGTCTTGGTTGTAACTTTAATCTCTATTTATATTAATACAAAAGTGTTCCCCTTTCCCATATTTAATGTGTTTTAACTTCAGTTAATTATTGTTGGATTCGTTGATCACTGACATAGGTAATTGGTTTTTCATGATGGTCTCATTTTGTGTTTCTACCTTCTGATCTATTTTGCAGGCATTGAGCATTGCAAGGAATTTTGGAACAAAGACAAAGAGGACTTAGATCTGAGGTATTATTTTAGTTTCATGTTACTCAAACTGATTATTTAGGGGAAGGATATGCTACTGTGCTCTTTTTTTCTACACTTGTGTCTTACAAGGTAGAGGAACAACTCTTGTCCACGAGAGGTGTAAAATTCCTAATAACAAAACTGGTGACTCCACTATGGAATCACTAATCTAGTAAGATGGGGCATATCGAAAAATATCTAGAGCAGATCCAGTTAGATCTACAACTATTTAGTAACCTTCTCACTTATGAGGTTTGCACTTTATTCCTTAGCTCATTCTGGATAATAAGGTAAGCGGTCTATATTATTTTTCTGGTAATTGCCTCTATTGAAAAGTTGTTTTGACTTTCACAGTCCAACTCATTCCCATCTGTTGGTCCCTCCTTCATATTTTCATTTTTTTCATCTACATCTCTATCGATGCACCTATCTTTGGCTGATAGAGCATCACCACCTCTTAGGAGCTTTTTTTTTCTCTTTTTACAGAGATTTGACGACGCCTTTCTTTAATTGGTACAAAGCACCGACAATGCTCTTCTTCAGTCAACAAGAAGCATCGACTAGCCCTACAACACTCTGGTGTATCTTTTCTTGGTGTGCTGAGGTAGGTACCTTAAATTGCTTGACTTTTCATTTTTTGCAATTTTTAGTCCTCTGAAAAAGTCCAGTGTGATTTGTTTGGGTTTTCTGATTGTTTGAGTATGGTGGTTTTGATAAACTGATTCTAGTGCATTGAGCTAAGTTTCAAAAATATTTGTCTTCTTCATTAGAAACAAGTTATAGTGAAAGGAATTGCGTGAAAAATCAGTCTTCGATTTTTTGGATTTGTGTGATTTGATCTCTGAAAAAAGTTCATTTTGAAAAAGAAATTATGGCCTCTCATCGAGTTATCTTTCTTTAGACTACTTTGTGTGTATTTTATACTTTATAACAACACTTAAAAATAAAAAAAGAAACTAGTTATCTTGTCTTGTTTTTGCTTAGAAAAGTTCATTTTGGATTTCATAAATGTTTTAGGCAAGTGAATATTTTTGGTGTGAATTAAGTAGAGTTGATTCTTATAAACTCTAGAGGCTTTATTTTTTATTTTTTGGTTCAAAGATTCATATTTTTATTGGTGAAGAATTTTGTGTTTGAAGAATTCGTTTTAGAATCACTTGTTAGGTCTTGCATTTGAATCGGTAAAGTAAGTGGTGGGTTTGTGTTCCTAAAAAGGAAAAAGAAGTGGTCTTTTCCTACTCTAGCTAGTTTTCACTGAAAAATAAATAAATGCATCACATATAGATTAATTTTTCATTTTTGAGACAACACCTCACAAACATTCACTAATCATTCAGATAAAATATACAGTAGCTTTAGGCTAAAATTTTATAGAAATTTGAGTGATAGGGTAGAGACGTGTTTCGACATCATTAAGCATAGGAGCCATCATTTATTGCCTGCACTACAGCTCAGGGATCATGTGGTTATTCCATGTACCGCTAGTATATCAAATGACATTTCACATACCCTTGAGACATATCAAAAGGTACTTCACATACTCAGTTTTATATCGGAATTGCCCTTTCAAACGGTTGTGCATTAGATAACATTACTATAGATTTGAGCTCCCATGTACTTTGTCTATATCGGGAGACCCTACTAGGATTCTTAATACCATTTGAGAAAAACCCTTTGACCATCTTGTTGGAGAAATACACTAAGAACAACAATCGGGGATATTACTTTTCACATGTTGTCTAGGTAGTTGGGTATTCAGGTGAGGGACGGTTGATCCTCCCCGCCAAGTTTTACTGTTGGACCCTGCGGTATATCACGAGTTATGACAAATTGACAATCCTAGTGAGAGATTGGCTATCATCAGCCCATCCTATCATTTAATTATGTTTGCATTATTTAGCTTCCATAGGTTTGTTTGTGTGTGTTTCCTTATTTTTTTTACCTAGAGTAGGAATTTTTGGTCGTAACCCTGGCTGAGCAGTTTACGAGGCATTCTCATAGATTTCAAGGTTTACCACTTGACTTTCCTCCTATCATGGAAGGATAAGAAGATGAAACCATGGAACAACCAGCTACTGTTGATGTTCATTCAGATACCACTCCCTCTACAGAAACAAGGAAATAATTCACTACATATGACAACCCTTTGGTCGAACAACCTCCTACGACTGATACCACTTTCGAATTTCCAATGGAAGGTCATGTTGGTTCATCCAATTAGGTTGATCATCCATATAATGATATATAGGGACCATAGTATGGCCCTAATTATCCTTTTTGGAGAACCTCTATGGTTAAGCACTTTTTGAATTTGGGTTTACTAGACCATCCTTCTTTAACCCTTCATTGAGTGAGGAAAGTTATAAGAAGATGATGGATGATTATCAAAGTATTCAAGAGCACCTGTTGAACATTATTGCTACGCCTGTTCCTCATAAGGAACCTATGTCAGATATTTTACCCCATATTTCACACCCACTCCCCTATGGATATCGTTCACTATCAACATTTGAAGCCACTCATAGTTTTCTATCACTAACTCAAGGGGCAGTACTTCCCAATCAAAACCAACCCTTCACCTCTGTCACTATGGTTCAAAATATTGGGTCTTCTTCTGAACCTCCCATATCCTCTACCATTGGGGGGAAACCCCCCACTCAAGTTGCATCAGTAGTCAATGGGGACACATCCAGTATAAGATAAACCCCTACTACAAGACAGCCAACAGTTTCTTCCCCTTCCAGTACATGACAACCCCTAGGGTTACATCCTGTCATCATTCAACCTTCTTGGGGATATACTCACCTGAGAATCCTACCTCCTATAAGTAATGTAAAATACCAACCTACAACTACATGAATGGTACATCCCAATATTCCTTACCCTAGAAGCATGTCTACCCCTTGGGGACAACCAAATTGGTCAAATGTCCTGTCCTACGAAGGACCATTTGTAAACACTGCTGGAGGATATGGAGGTCCTTCCGAAGGTTCCCCACTTAGAGGACCCCCAAGAGGACCCGAAGGACCTGGTGGACCATTTGGAGGACCCTCACCTAGAGGCCCTCCACCTATATGGCCACCATCAGGACCACCCCTAGTGCACCACCACCACCTCCTCCTGGAGGACCTCCACCACCACCTCCCCCTAGAGGACCAGCCCTTGGAGGCCCACCTCCCTCGAGTGCCCCCTTGTCTATAGGAATATCAAGTAACCAAAAGCTTAACCAAGGTGTCCTAGGGGCATCATCAATGCCCATTTATCAATATGATTATGGTCCTACTGGTACGCAAATGCCATACCATACTACCAAATCCTCAACCAAATCAATAGTTTCCATTTCTGGCTACCTTAGATCTGCCAGATCTGTTTAGATTGATAAATGATCCGATTCATCATGACCCCTCCTGGCCGTCCATTCTGGTCAAGTTACCATCGAATATATGAAAATTTGACGGTAAACCTGGTGAGGATGAAAAAAAACATGTGATGAATTTTCATCTATGGTGTTCATTAAACACTCTGATGGATGGCTCGATCCGTCTGTGCTTATTTCAGAGAATCCTCACAGGCATTGCTGCAAAATGGTATATAGAGTTACCAAAACACTCTTTTTGGGATTTCAATGCTTTAGCAATGGCATTTTTAACCCACTTTCAATTACTAGTCTGT
This sequence comes from Pseudotsuga menziesii, assembly GCA_001517045.1. NCBI lineage: Eukaryota > Viridiplantae > Streptophyta > Pinopsida > Pinales > Pinaceae > Pseudotsuga > Pseudotsuga menziesii. The sequence goes on from LPNX010859796.1 coordinate 221,703, forward strand.
TATGAGATAGGTACAGACTTGTTAACCTCGCTTCAACAAAATACTTCAACACGTATCTCCGATCACATATCTCCAATCACATTCATGAGTGGAGATGGAGATGGAGGTTAATCAAGGCTCCCATTCCTGACCAGCTACTCACTGATTGGTTCACAAAATATTTACTTCCAACTATTTCTAAAGATGTTTCCATGGGAGTCGTTGTTATGGAAGAAAAAACTATTAGTTGTGCTCAATACCTAGACTTGGTTTATTCTCAGTCAGGTACTTTATATGATTTAATCCCTCATTCCCCTTGCCCCACATTGGACCCATCAATACCTACAGCTGAACCACCTACTGATGGCATCCTTGGTTCAGTTCAAACCCAAATGACGGTAAATTCTACCAATAAACAAACCCAATTTGCCACACCAGTAAACCAAATAGCACCACCATCCAAAGCTACACCTTCTCGTATTTATTCCGCTGAAGTAAATGTGGTCCAATTCGTTGAATCTTTGGGAGGATTAAAAGAAAGGTAAGAATAAGATGAAAAAACCTAATAATCCACAGGAAAGTAATAAATCACCCAACCCTAATGCCGATTCAAAAGGTAAGAGAAAGGTAAAATATCACTGCTTAATCTGTGGAGGTGATCATTTCACCAAGGGATGTCCTCATCGTGAGGAAGTTAACAAGTTCTTGAAAAGTTCACCCACTCTAGAAGTTCTTAAAGACCCTTTCCCTACACAACAACAATTAATCAATCACCAATATTTACATGGGCCTTCTTCATCTATTGATGAAGTAAAAATGATGTCCAGTGAAATGATTCATTTAAATACAAGAGCACATATTTATGACCCCCCTCCAGAGAATAAACCTGATGAAGTTCCGTATGAGAAACCCTCATCTTCTACACCTCCTCTTAATAATGGTCTTAATATTGAAAAACCTATACCCGAGGCATTTTTTTTCCCACCAAAGAGTACACTTCATAAACCCAAGAGTACACTTCGTGAATCCATTATTAATACTAACACACGTGTTTCCCAATACTACAACATTGTTGAATAATTGGCCCAGGAACCATGTGCTATGTCAGGCCTAGAAGTGCTCCAAACTTGTCTCACCTAGTGAAACAACTTGCTCATAGCACTTGGAGCTATGGATGTTGAGAATAGTAACATCATCACTTTCAAACGAGATGATGTTAAAGCAAGGCTCTCACATCAGTTGGCTTTTCAGATTACCACTAAGATTTCTGGAAAGCATATTCGTCATACCATTTTGGACAAGGGAGCCTCTACTTTGGTCATGTATCTGTCTTGTTGGAGAGCCATTGGTTCTCCCGAGATAAATCGTTAACCTAATATTATCAAGTATTTTTATGGTCATAGCTTCCATTCCTATGGATTACTACCTGCTATCTAGGTTGAACTGGGGGAAAATCAGTGTCCATTCACATTGAAGTCGTTGATGATCCTTTGGACTACAACCTGCTCTTAGGTCGTAAGTTGTTTTATGATATGCAAGGTGTATCATCGAACATTTTTCAGATCATCCAATTCCCATTCCAAGGAAGGATTGTCACTATATATCAGTTCGATTTCATCACCTCGAATGTTATTTCCAATGATGCAAACAACGTTCCGCTTCTGACTACCCCATAGTACAAGAATATCAGAGTAGGTCTTCTTAAATACTCTTCACTCATGGGAGTATTTCCATTATCAAACCCTCCTCCTTCTTCACAAACTGCATCCATTAATATAATCTCTACCTCTTCTATAGACAAAGGAAAATCAATTGTTGAATCAGCATCACTTAATTCTTTCAAAGAAGTCTACAATGCAATACAATCCACCAGTGACCCTACCATCAACGATCATTTGTTGGTGGCCTCATAATTTTATCACCTACCATATTGGCTATAGCCCCCCCCATCTATAGATTATCTTTCACATACGCTTCTTATAGATGAATCTATTATGGAAGTTATGTCGCTAAAAGAGATGCCTTGGAAATATCATCACCATCTATCTTCTTTCCTTCCCCCATCCCATGTGGTAGAAGAGCACTTCGCATGAGCAGTTTCATCTGATGTAGTCACAGACCCTCAATCTTCGACCCTCACTCATGATGTTGAGTCTGAGGGAAATCTATGCAATATCACCAAAACTATGATCATGGATATCTCAGTGAAACCTGGTATTTCAGAGCATATTCAAATAGGTCAAAATTATTTGCCTTCTGAGGTTTAGTTATATACGACCTTTTTTAAGGAATTTAGAGATGTTCTCTCTTGGAAATATGAGGAAATTCCAAGGATTGATCCCTCCAATGTCATTCACAAGATCAAAAATTACCCTGGTGCCAAGCCATCTTGCCAGAAATTACGTCGGGTTCATCCACAACAAGATGCAACCATTAAGGAGGAAGTTGAAAAAATTCTGAGGGCTGGTTTCATTTACCATGCCTTTAACTGAATGGGTGTCCAACATAGTTCCTGTGAACAAAAAGTAGGGAACTATTAGGGTTTGTATCGACTTTAGGTACTTGAATCGGGCTTGTCTAAAGGACATTTTTCCCACTCCCTATATCGATCAAATAATAAATAACTATGTCAGAAGTGTCATCTTTTCATTCATGGATGGGTTTTCTGACTATAATAAAATTGATATTCTCCCTTCTAACCAACATAAGACGGCATTCATTTTCCCATGGGGGACCTTTGCCTACCGGAAATTACCTTTTGGCCTAAAAAACGTTGGCACTACATTTCAATGCACCATGTCGTATTCTTTTCATGATATTAAACATGTTGTGGAACCTTATATCGACAACCTTCCTGCTCATTCTAAGCAACGTGACCTTCATGTCGAACATCTAAGAGATATTTTTCTTAGATGTCATCATTTCAATATTTGTTTGAACCCCCACAAATGTGTTTTCTGTGTTGAAACTAGAAGACTACTTGGTTTCATCATGTCTAAGGATGGCATCCATATTGATCCTTTGAAGATCGAATCTATCCTAGCCCTACCCGCTCCTACGAATATAACAAAACTCCAAAGTTTGCAAGGGAAGGAAAACTTTCTACATCATTTTTTCTACAATTACGCAGAAAGGACACGTTGTTTCATGAGATTGCTTAGAAAGGATACACCTTTTGTTTGGGATGACTTCGCACAACGCACGTTTGACAATCTCAAACATGCTCTTACCCATGCACATGTGTTGCAACCACCTTATTACACCAAGGATTATTCCTTGTATGTGGTTGCATCCCTTTCAACTATAGGCATGGTCCTAATTCAAACAAATGAACATGACCAAGAACATGTGATCTACTATGCTAGTAAGATTCTTCTAGACTCCGGAACCTAATACTCACATGTGGATAAACTTTCTCTGGTCACGGTCATCACGGTCCATAAGTTCTGTCACTATATTTTGCTTCACACTACCACTGTTTATGCTGACTCTAACCCCATGTACTACATTTTGACACATCGGGTACTTGGGGGAAAATACTCATGATGGATCGTGATCCTCTAGGAATTTGAGTTGGAGTTTTCAAAAACTACTTCTAAGAAATCCCTTGTTTTTGTTGAGCTTATATGTGACCTTCATTGTACTATGGAGAATACAGAGCCCATTGATTCATTACCTGATGAATCGTTGTTTCTCATTAGTATGACTGATCCATGGTATGGAGACATCATTTTCTATCTCCAGACTCTACAATATCATCATGCCACTACTCACCATGAATTTCATCGTATTCACCACCAGGATAAATATTATCTCATTCGAAATGATACCTTATACCATCATGGCATGATTCTATATTAGGAAGTTGTCTTACACATGAATAAGTTGAAATCCTCCTGAATGATTGCCACGCTAGAGCTTGTGGTGGTCATCTCTTTGGGTTTGCTACTGCCCAAAGGATCTTGTGTGCAAGATATTTCTGGCCTTCAATTTTCAAAGATTGTATTGAAACGGTCAAGAAATTCCCACCATGTCAAATGTACACCACTAATAAGCACACTCATCCAGCTCCACTCCATCTTGTCATCGCAGTTGGCCCTTTTATGAAATGGGGCATACAATTTGTGCATTGTAGGCCTACCTCAGCTAGGGGGCATAGCTACATTATTGTGGCCATGGACCATTTTACTAAATGGGTTGAGGCTATGCCCACATATGATGAAGATGGGAAAAAAACTATGTTATTTTTGTTCAGTCATATCATTGCTAGTTCAGGATTCCTAAGGCCATTGTGACCGATCATGGGTCACACTTCCAGAACAAAATGATGGAAGAACTTAGTGCAAATTTAGGGTTTTTCCATGACAACTCTATTCCATACTACCCTTAGGCCAATGGCCATGTTGAAGTGATAAATAAAGTGTCGAAAACTATGCTTCAGCGAATGGTAGGACATGCCAAATCAAACTGGCACTTGCAACTATTTTCTACACTTTGGACCTATAGGGCCATTGTAAAGACTTCCACCAGTTTCACACCTTTCCAACTGGTATATGGGTTGGCAGCAACTCTCCTGATAGAATGCAAGATTCCTTCTCTAAATCTCATTGTATAACTTATGCCTAACACCACTATAGAAGAGCAACGATTTCTGTATCGGAATAATCTTGATGAAACCCACCGTGATGCTGCCTTAGCAAATGAGGCACACAAATGACGGATGAAATCCCAATATGACAGATCCTTCCAACCCCTCTCTTTCGATGAAGGATATATGGTCTTAAATTATGATCAAAAGCACTATAAGCTGGGGGTAGGAAAATTTGAATCTATGTGGCATGGGCTTTACATTATAAGTCGCGTTTTGGAAAAGGGGGCACATGAGTTAGTTCATTACGATGGGATTCCCCTAGGTGAGCCCTGCAACAGGATCTACCTTACAAGATACTATGCCTAGGTAATCTAGAATAGGTTCTTTGTAAATACTGTTTATATATTTTTGTTTGTCTTGATTTGAAAAGTGTGGTTTCTTGTGTGATTCAAGATGTGTTTCTCAAACCCTACTTATGCATTTCCTATGTCTAATGGATAGATGACCACTTTTACCGAGTTTGTGGATGGTGCTAATTGTTACACATTGAATCTTGCATCAATAGCTTGGGTATTGTACTCTCCTATAGGTGATCTGGTGAGTTTAGGGGGTGTTTGTTTAAGTCCCTCCACCAACAATCTAGCACAATATCATGCAATAATTGGATTGTTGAAGGAAGCCCTAGCTTGCGATGTAAGGGAGATTAGGTTTTACCTAGACTCTGAGTTAGTTGTTCACCAACTTAACTAGGTCTATACCATCCAAAACCCTCTACTTCTTCATACATTTTGAAGGGTTAGATTCTTGGAAAGGTATTTTGAGCAAGTTATGTATCAACATATCCTGAGACATTTGATTGTTGTGGAAGATGCCTTAGCTAATTATGTCTTAGACTGGTATATTGCTCATAATTAAAAGTCCATTATAACATAAAAACATACATTTAAATTCATAACTAAGCATACATTTCACACGTCACATTTTTCACACACAATTGTAAATAGAGTTTGTCATATATATAAAAAATGTAAAACTGAGATACAAAATTGGGCTGAAGCATCAAGATTTCAGTGCCCTCAAAGTTTAAGACTGTCATGAGTTCAAAATATACATATACATGGAAAAATTCTAAAGCTTCAAAGCTTTCAGTAGGGATACATATACAAAAATAAAATTCTTTGCAGACTAGTCATCATGCTCATGCTCATGGTAACAAATGATGGCCTGAGCCACCCTATGGAGTATCCTGGAAAATCACCCTGAGACTCCCATAGTGTGAGGCTGGTAACGCCTGGGTAGGTCATCAATGGTAATATCAGGAATCCCTATAGTCAAAAGCTGTAGGTTCTCCTCGAGATCTCCAAGCTCATCATCGACCTTGGAGCGATAAGCCACCATGTACCTAACTCCTTCCCACCTATCAATAGGCGACATCCCAGCTGGATGGACAGGTCCAGCATCTGCATAAAACATTTTCACATGTCTCAGTATTACAAAATAAAAGTTAAATGAAATTGAAAAATTAAAAACATGATGGATAATGTCTTTCTCACCTCTGTCATCCCACTCCTCATCCTTAAGTAGGGGAAGTTCTAGATCCTCATGGAAATCAACCCCCTCATAGGTGTAATCCTCAATCATGAGTAGCTATCCTCTCAACCAATGAAAAAAGGTTGATCCGTAGACAACCTTTGGACCCCCACCACCATGACGGGCCATAACATAAACCCACCTGAGCATCCTAGGATCCTCAGGATCAAGTATGCTCAAAATCACCTGGGGCCTCATGTGGGGTACTCATTACAAGATGAAGGATACTACCACAGCTCCATAGCCAAATGTTTTAAGATACCCCTGCTTTCCCTTGTTTAGTTGATCCTTGATGCTAACCAACATGACCTCACACTAGTTAAAAATTGTAGGCTCCATACACTCTAGTGCATACAACATGTGTGCCCTAGTATTCAAGTGGGTAGACTTGGTTCTGGAAACCTTCCCGATGGTATAGACTATTGTCCTTATAGGATGATCCACTATTTGCTGGATGCAAAGTTTCCTAAATTGGGCTTGTGTCTCCAGTGCACAATATCAGTCAAGTATGTCATCTAAGGAAAGTTCCCCACCTCGTGGGACGGATAAGACTACTGGTCTCCCCCTCCAGGACAATCTAGTCAAGAAGTATATATCCTCGATGTTTATGGTCAAGGTGTGGGTCTAGACAACAAAATGTTTTTTCTCAGGGTTCCACATGTCAATAATGTACTCCACAAGGTGGATGTATGCCTTCATGCTTAGTACCCTGAAATACTTCAGTATCCCACTATTCTTTAGGACCTCTATTGTGGTCGGATCACTAACAGCTTAGAATTCTATTGTTTCATGCTCACTCTCTTTCCATATGACCATGATGTGGGCATTGTTTTGCACCTGCAAGACATACAAAAAATATGTTAGAAACCATTTCATGAGCGAAAAGAAGCATAAAAAATGATGTTTTTAAATGAAAAAGAAAAACAAAATTGATTTTTTGGATGGGAGGGCATATCTTTTTGCAAAAACCTAGCGGGAGACATCATTCTCCTTCATGTACAGAGCGACTGATGCATCTACTAGTTGCATACATAGTGCCTATGATGCCTCTGCTTCAACATTGATAGCATGCTGAGTGTTGGCACCTCTGTAGGTTGTGGACAGAGCGTCGTCATGCTCATGGGAAGAAAAAAATGGGGCTTCCACCGTGCATGTTTTTGGGCCTCCAAAATGCCTACAAACCCTAAACATCCAGTCAAAAACTCTCTCCATACCAAGAAAAAACATTCTATTTACATTTAAAAATCAAGAATTTACCATGGGCATGAAAAGAAACGGTCATGACACTTACCTCTTTCAAGCAAATTGGGAAAACGATGGGATGAAAGCACTTGCAATCACCAATGGAAGCTCTTCTCCTTTCAACTCCCAAGTCTCCAAAATGGAAAAGTGACAATGGTAAAAAAAAATTACTACCACCTTGTAGAAAGAGCAAGTCGACGAAGTCGACTTGAATGAAGACCGACTTAGTCGATCAGCTGACTAAGTCGATGGGCCGACTTAGTTGATCAGCCAACTAAGTCAGTTAGCCAACTAACTAGAAATATTAGGTCGGCTAACTAACAGTCGTGTCGGTTCACCGAACCGACAGGTAGTTATTTTGTAACTATTTGTAAATTGTATATATTAGGATGTTGAGCCAAGCAAGAACTCAGTTCAGTTCTCTGCCTTGTATGAACTCATTACATTAATATAATCTATTATCCTATTTGTTCTTGTCTCTTGTTTCTGAGTTATAGTTATGTTTTAGTATGTATTATTGGTAACCTTATGTGATCTGTGGGATTACAACATTGGTTCCATTGCCGGTAGTACATGTCTAAAATATATGCTCACATATGATACCAGAGCAGGAGATCAAGGACTGGTGGGACCGTAAAGTTGCGAACTACTTGCAAAATTATGCAAGAAGAAACAGATTGATAGTCGCTGAAGCCAAAGCAAGATTTTTCATAGAGACACATGAAAAATTCGTTGAATCAGTGCCACATCTGTTGAAGCAGCTTCTATATGAGAAATACGGACACGACTAAAGAACAGCAGTTTCTAGATAAATTGTTCCATGGAGGTCGAACAAATTTGTCGTAGTGGTTCAAGCAAATCGTCGATAACTTCTGTGAGGAGCAAGCAGTCGAAGACCGAATGTCGGTGGAAACTGTCAAAGCAAAATTTTATACAGATTTCACCGAACAATTCTTGTGCTCTTTGCCGACCTTGCTGTTCAAATTCTTGATAGAGAACAGACCAGGCCACATCGTTGAACCTAGACCACCACTGTGTGAACATCCACCAAATACCAACTGGACGGAGAAGCAAAGGAAGTGGGAGAAATTTATTGCAGAAAGGGAGTGGGAATACTTCCTGAGCAAGTGATTCGAACTATTTGGGATTTCTAAAAGCGTCGGGTAGGCTATGGGGGGGTAGCTGGTCATGTGTCAGAGGTAGAGTATAGTGGATCCTAGTCGACCTAAAGAGGATAGCCGTCACCAGTAATGAAAAGTCGACCGTAGAGGCCCTGAAGAAAATAGTAATGTACGAAAGTATGTCGGACATTCAGAAATAAGAAAGGGATGAGAGACAGTAGAGAAGGGAAGCAAGACGCGAAAGAGCCGCAGAGCTGCATAGAGAACAAAACCCTAGGGAGAACGACCATGAAGAGAATCCACCAGAGTTGGGTCATGACCGATAGGAAGAGGGTGTAGAACAAGAGGTGTCCCCTATGGAAGAATAAGTATGGATAGAGCAGCCAGAATCTCTCCAATTAAAAGCTCCCGATGAAGGAATGACCCTTTCCCCATTAAATCCACATAGCAGAATACAGACTATTGTCGAAGATGACCTCCGACTAAGAGCTGGTGACTATAGTATCTAGAGTAGACTAGGCAACGACATGTACAGCAAACGACATCTTGTCATATGTCGACCATTCGAAGGGAACTGGGTGACAATTCAAGTGGCACCCTCCCTCTGAAGTATCCACTTGCTCTTACCGACACATGAAGGAGCACCCCCCCCCTGCCAAGTACAGCTTTTGAAGAAATTGAACAAGAAGACCTGTGCACACAAAGTTGCAGTGGACCATCAACAGTAGAAATCCACAACAACCCACTGTACATCGAATAAGAATCGACCATTAACGGAGGCACAAGTTCCATCGACCAAAATTCTGTAGGAGCGACTATATCAACAACCCCACCACTTTAACCACCACCCACACCTCCGACCCTGCCAACTTTTGAGAGCGGTGAAAGTGATTTAGACATGGGTCACAGATCAGCTCACATTCCTTTCTACGAGGGGGATGAAGACCCCAGATGGCATTGGTTCGTCTGTGAGTCGACCTGGGAAGCAAACTAGGTGACGGATGAATACCAACAAATGGCTCAGTTCACGAGAGCCTTACAGAAAAGGGCCCTGACCTGGTACATGACCTTTTCAAAAAGGAAACCCAGAGCGACGAAAGCTGATATCAAGGCGTAGTTCTTATCATTCTTCAAAACCCCAGACGCTAAGTACCTGGCCGCCAAAAAGCTCAAAAAAACACAACAAAATCCAGGGGAGACAGTCCGCGACTACGACAAACATTGGAAGGACCTATTAAGCCAACTAGATTATGTTATTGATGAACAAATACTAATTCAATGGTTCCTTACAGGATTATCATAGAAAGTACGTCGACATATTAGTATGGAAACGTTAAAGACATATGAAGATGCGCTGACCAAAGCTCTGCAGGTGGAAATGGACGAAGACATACCTGTGTATCTGACAAACCACAGATTAGAGGAACAGCTGGAGAACGTGCAGAAGTCTTTGAAAGAGCTAACCCTCAAGAATCAGGAAATTTGGTGTACCAACTGCTCGATGGCCAATCATTCCAAAGATAATTGTCGACAGCAATATAACCATCAAGATGTCCACTTTGTACAAACCAAATCGTTTTGCGATATTTTCCAGGAACACGGCGATAATTCTACGAAATATTGTCCGTTTAACATGAAGAATGGAAAAGTCTCCTGGTGTGCCATCTGTGAGACTAAAAGTCACAACATAGCCGACTGTCAATTAAACCTAAAAAACAGATAGAACTATCAGGCGGTTTATCAAACAAATGTAGTAGCGCAAAACAACGAGCCAAATAATACCAATGACCAGAACGGGCAAATATACGAAGGCCGACGATATGAGCGCCGATACGACAATCGACGCCAAGGGTATGGAGGATGAGGGAGATTCATCAGGAATCGTGACATATGACCACATCGATCCACCCAGTGCTTTATATGTCATAAAGAAGGGCACCGATACGCCGACTATCCATACAAGGACAGGATTGATCTTAAATTCTATAACCATTGTGGAGTAGGCAATCACTCTCTGGAGGATTCTCCTACCATGTTAGAGAAAATCAATAATAAGAAAAATGTTAATGTCTTGTCTTGTGTACAAAAGCATGATGTATTAACTATGAAAAATCTACATATTGTCACTCACCAAGGCACAAAAACAGGCCCTGATAATCCTCAAATTAGTAAGATTCAAAACACAAATGGTTATCCTGACCCTACGAGGGAGAAACAAACATATCACGAAGCCACACATATATTCCAGGATATTGCACTCCAAGAAAGCATCATTAACAGTTGACCCAACAGAATACATCAAATCATATAACTGGTTCAAACCGACAAATCAGTCTCTCAGTTTATAGACTTATTGCATGAAATCAAACACACTAACCCTGAAAAGAAAACCAAAAATATCTCTAGCCTGAACCAAAAAGACAAAAACGATGTCGACCCACTCATCGACCTAGAAATCGAAGGGTATCACATCTGACAAGTAGTGCTTGATTTCGGGTCTCAGGTAAACATCATGACCCGAGATACATGGGAAAAGATGGGAAGACCTCGACTCTATGAATCAGGCATCTACCTCAAACTCGCCGACCAAGGTCTCATTGAACCCATTGGGGTCTGGAAAGATGTCAACACGACCATCAAAGGAATATCTACCAAGGTTGATTTCGAAATTATTGACCCAAAAGAAGGATCTAGCTCCTTCCTAGCACTAGTCGGTCGACCTTGGGGATGAAAGATGAAAGCATCCATATCCTTAGATAAAGAACAAATCAAACTAAAAGGAAATGGTCAAAAAGTCATTGTACCCATTAATCCATCCCAAGGACAACCTTGGACAGAACCGATTGATGAGGAATTCGATGCCAGACAGCTTTACCAGATTCATAACAATACAGACTATACCGAGCCAAATATCTATGGGGAGCTTCACTTAGGTAACCAAGACTCCATTGGTTATAATTCAGATGCTGAATTATATGATTGGGAAATGGAAAATTATGAAACACAAACAAGAGGGTGCTGGACCATACAAAAACTACAGAAAAAACCCACCGGACAGTGCTTCATTGTATCCATTATCCCCAAAATCTTTGAAAAGAAAGTCAGGGAACGACCTACCTTACAACCAACCAGCTTACACACTACACAAATACCCAGGTATAAGGAGAGGGATTCCCCAATCATGCACATTGAACAAGTCTCTAAAAATATTGGAGAACATGGCAGACTTCAAAGCTTAGTGGAAACATTTACAGGTCAAGCAGCTAGGTGGTGGGACACCCATCAGACAAAATTGCAGAGATGGACATCTGCTTCCACTTTCTTTGTCGAACAGTTTGGTGGTAAAAAGTTAACCCAGGGAGCTCAAATACCTATCTTTATCCAAGGCCAAGACCCAGAAGAACACATCCAGCTTTGTGAAAAGGAGTGGAGATGACTTGGATATAAAGATGAGAGAGCCTGGCCCCATTTGTTCTCTTCAACCCTAGCCGACTTACCCAATAAATGGTATAAGATGGAGGAAGCTAGAGGTGAAACCTTCTTTTGGCATGAACTTTAAGAAAATTTTATTAAGGACTTCCAGTTCATACCTCAAAACAAAAAATTGGCTAGGACAGCACAACAAATCAAACAATTTCTCCACCCGACAGAAAAACAACCTTCCCAAAACCAGCGACAGATCAATAACTGTAACAATATACAAACTGAATCAACATCACAATCGACACGTTTACACCTAGAAAATGAACACACAGAAGGTAAAAGCTTCATATGGAAGACCGACCACATGGAAACAAAAATACCCATCTACTCAATCTTGAAAGTTGAGACCACCGACAAACCAGACCTTGACAGAATGACTGCAGCCGACTTCCCTGCTACATTCTCACAGTTCACAGAAGGAAGTCAGCTGATCAATGAAGCTAAAGCACCAGAGTGGCTAGATGCCAAAGTGAAAACTAAGGAGGTCGACATTTCAAATGACAATCGACCAAAAATAGCCAAGATTGGTGACTACTGGAATGAACAACTGACCACTGAAATAGTGCACTTACTTAGAGAATTCCAGGGTGTCTTTGCAAGGTACTATAAAGACTTAAAAGGCTTGGTACAAGAGATGGGAGAAATGAAAATAGACACTAAACCTGATGTCCGACTTGTCAAGAAAAGACCTTATAAACTAGCTCACAAGTACAAGGAGATAGTTAAAAAGGAAATTGATAACATGTTAGCAGCAGGGATCATTTACCCCATTGACCAGTCTGAATGGGAAAGTCCAATGGTCGTCTATCCCAAGAAACATGAATCGACAAGGTTAAGAATTTGTGTCAACTTTAGAGAGCTCAACAAAGTAACATTAACAGATCCATTCCCAACCCCCTATGCTGATGAAACCTTGAATGAAGTTGGAGGCCATGAATGCTATTCATTCACAGATGGATTCTCAGGGTATAACCAAGTACCAATAGCCAAAGAAGATCAGAAGAAGACAACATTTGTCTGTGAATTTGGCTCTTTTTCTTATAGAGTTATGCCTTTTGGGTTAAAGAATGCACCTGCAGTGTTTTCCTGAATTGTTGTCAAGACCTTCCAAGAATATATCTATAAGACCATGGAAATATACTTCAACGATTGGACTATATACTCCACCTTAAAAGATCACTGCGCATGGCTCCGACTCATGCTGGAGAGATGTCTACAAATTCAACTCTCCCTGAACATCAAGAAATGTATGTTTATGACTCCTATAGAAATACTCCTAGGGCATATTGTCTGTAAGGATGGTATCAAAGTCGATTTTGCCAAGATTAAAATCATCCTTGACCTGAAACCACCAATAAACCCTAAACAAGTTCGGGTGCTACTTGGCCATACAGGATATTATAGGAAATTTATAAGACATTATTCAGACATGACATACCCTCTAGAAGAATTACTAAAAGAAGACCAAGAATTTACATGGACAGAGGAATGCCAAATCTCCTTCGACAAACTAAAAGGAAAACTGGTCGAGGCCCCCATACTCAAATTTCCAAACTGGTTGACCTAATTTCATGTGCATATCGATTCCTCAGGAATAGGAATCAGAGCAATCCTGACTCAACCAGGGGATGACGGGATGGATTATCCTATAGTTTACAGCAGTCAAAAATTAAATAAGGTTTAAAAGAACTATTCGACAACTGAAAGAGAAGCCCTAGGTATGGTCTTTTCCCTCCAAAAGTATTGACATTACCTATTGGCCAACCCCTTCACATTTTATACCGACCATCAAGCCTTGAAGTATCTTGTTAATAAACCCCTTCATCATGGAAGAATTTTTCGATGGCTACTCCTTTTTCAAGAATTTGAGTTTGAAGTCGTTGTCCGACCAGGAAAGCTAAATGTCGGGCCCGACCATCTATCCCGTATAGACATAGGGGAGGAACCAACTGGAGTTGATGACGACTTGCTGAATGCACATATATTCTGCATAGAAGTAGTCCGCAAATAACTAGAAGAAATAGCTCAGTTCCTAGCGACAGGTCAGGCACCAGAAGGTCTGAACACCAATAAAAAACAAATCTTAGCTATGAAGGCTGCACCCTACAGCCTCGTCAATGGATTTTTGTACAAAATGGGGTTAGACGACAGTCTCAGAAGGTGTGTACTCAACCATGAGAGAGAACAAATCATGCATGAAGCACACTATGGACAGGCAGGAGGACACTTTCAAGTCGATACAACTACAAGAAAAATCCAACAATCAGGATTATGGTGCCCGACAATCCACAAAGATTGCAAAAACTTCGTTAGTCGATGTGATAGATGTCAACGACTTGGTCGACCTCTGTCGAGCACAGAAATTCCCTTGATATCTGTAAACCCTAGTCTCACATTCGAAATATGGGCCATAGAATTCATAGGACCATTTCCTATCCCATCCAAATGATCAGGAGCAAGATATATTATCACGGCAGTGGAATATGTCACTAAATGGGCAGAAGTCGTACCCGTCGATACATGTTCTAGTGAGGTAGCCGCTAAATTTATCTACAAAAACATTATCACTAGATTCAGATTCCCACTCACATTGATCAGCGACCAAGGATCACACTTTATCAACAAAACCATCAAAAATTTGACCGACCAGTTTCACATCGACCACCGACGAAGCACCACATATCACCCTCAGTCGAAGGGCGCGATCGAAGCTTTAAACAAAACATTGACAAAAGGGTTAACCAAAATATGTAGTACTGACAAAGACGACTGGGATGAGAAAATCCCTACGGTCCTCTGGGCATACAGGATAGCATATAAACGGTCGATCGACCAAACCCCCTTTCGACTAGTCTACGAGCAAGAAGCAGTCGTCCCCCTACACTTTCGACAGCAGACACCTCTTATCACACAAGTCCTACATGTCAATGTCGAATAGGCAAGAAAGGACCGATTATTCCAACTCAGTAAGCTAGAATAACATAGACTCATGGCTATCTAACACCAGGAAACTCACAAACAACAACAGAAAGCATGGCACGACTGTAACATCAAAAACAAAAACCTGTCGGTCGGTGACCTTGCTTTAATTTATAACAGTCGAGTCAAAGGAAAACCCAAGAAACTACATACAGAATGGATGGGACCTTACATTGTCGACAAAATACACCCCAATGGCTCGATCCAACTAAAGACATTACAGGGCCTAGTATTTCGGAAGCTCATTAATGGAGCCCGACTTAAACGTTACAAATCTTGAAAAAAAAAATCAATCAAGTAACGGCCTTAACCGTCAATCAAAACCCATAAAAAGCTAAAAATGTCCAAAAACAAAACAATTCAATCAAACACAATGAACATGACAGCAACTCACTACTTCGATAACCGACATCATCATCTTCGACCATCCTCATTGACCAGTTCGACCGACCATTTTCACCTCTGACACCGATCGATGACCTCAAGAGTCCCATCACGCATTGATGGCCTCGAGCACCGCACACATTCCGCCATTAAGTCCCATTCGATTATTCCAGCCAGACTGTCCAGTATGCCATTAATACGTCCATCCTCGCACGCAAAAACACCCATGCCTATAAATACAAGACAGTCGAAGGGTCATCCACCACACCATTTACCCACAGAGCACCCGCAATCTCAGTCGCCTAAAAACCAAGAACCCTGTAACACCTTCGACCAACCCGACACAATGGCACCCAAACTGACCCGAGCAGCGGCTAAGGAAAGAGAGCTGCAGGCAGAGGACACACCCTTGGTCCACCAATTAAAGAACATTAAAAATGCTAAAGTCCAAGACAGCCAATGGCAGAAACTCTGGATAGAAATCCAAGAATGGGCCTATGTCGACAAAAAGATGACCCATGCCGCTGAGAAAATCCGGAAGAGCACCATCTTCAACTACCCTAACGCACCACTGATGGCAAGCTTTGGTGGGATGAAAGAAGCAGTGGTCAAATTCATTATCAGTTGGTACCACAACGACTGATTCTACTTCGATAGGCTGATCGACATTATCGGGGATGTTATCTCATGACTTACTAGTCTGTCCAACCAAGGCAGCCCTATACCAATTGGGATTAAAGAAGGGTTAGTCCAAGAGCTTACGGGCTCACCGTCGGGAAATAATTCCAAGGGGTTGATGATTGGACAGATCGCGACACGGATGCCACAAATTGTGGCTAAAATCATTGCAATCACCCTTACATTAGCTGGTCGAGGCAGCGACCTCAAACTGGAGATGCTAGAGTCTGTCGACACAATTGCGACCGACGGTCAGATCTACCGATGGGGAGACTATGTTGCCGACATGGTCAAAACCGTCTGTGAAAGATGCCAAGAGATAGGAGGTATGATCAAGTTCCCCTCTCTTATTCTCTGGATTGTCATGTATCATATCTGTCCCGAAGGTAGTCCATTATTTCGGGAGCCGACCAGGTTCGAGATGAATCGATTTAAACCCTTCTCACAAAAAGGAACCCTGCATGAGCTAGCGCAGGGGAAAGTCTTCTTGGAAAACTGGTTTCAACAGTTGAAGTTTCGCACGACGAGGTGGAGGGTGCCCCAGAACATCCGATGAAATCTCCCTGTGGACTCCCATATACAGTTAGAGCTTGATCACACGTCAGTCGGGTACATGCAAGGTCAGAACCCCAAAGCCCAGGACCTCGACTACTATCCGACGGTCAATCATATTTTTTGGGAGTTGACCCGACAGGCTCAGACAAGAATACAAATACTCGAGGCTTCCAAACAAGTCGACTTCTCCATCACAGAGCCACTTACAGGCCAGGAAAAAAGGAATACTACGAGCTTAACCTCTATATCAGCACATTTGTGTCGGAGGACACCCCGGCCGAGCCCACTAGTTGGGTACACATCACTGTTAAACCTCCGACTGCAAAGGTAGTCGATCCACAGCCGACAAAACAACAACAACCAACAGCACAACCACAGCAACAAACAACCCTTCTGGCTCCAGCAACTGTCGACCCAAGTAAAATACCGATAGGTGAAGTCGAGGACGCCGATCTGGAATATGCTTTATCCAAAAGCATCATTAAGAAGCTAGCCAAGGAGATAGCTGTCGCCAGAAAGAGAATCAAGGCCCAAAAACTACAACAAGGCAAGGGTAAGCGCAAGTTTCTTCTTACTGACTTGTCTGACGATGAGGAGGAGCTAGTAGCTGCGGCCGTTGACATTTTCGAGGATGCCACTGCAAATAAAGTATCAGTTGAAACTCAATTTCAACGGTATCTGGACGCAGGAGCTTCGGAGGGTCAGCCAAAGAAAGCAAAAATGACATCAACGTCTGAGAACATTGTCGACCTTGATTCGACCCCTCCACCCCCATCCCCGACACCCGTAGTCGAGGAGCAAGCATCAATACAACAGTCAGTTAGTCCCCACAATGTATATTAGAGAGCAATCCTGGAGACAGTCAAATCCAAGGTCGACCAAGACGCTGAGCTTAAAGCTTTCTTTGCGGCACTTCCTGTACTGTTTCAGTCGACCCACAAAATACAAACAACAGCTCCTCTCTATGCAAGCAAAAATCCCTATGCAAACGTTACGACAACATTCACCCGACACCAACAAGGTGACGTAATTGGAGCATCACAGTCTATCATGGAGCCAATCAACCCCGATGCCCAAAATGACCTACCCACTACACCTTCGGAAGCAGGTATCTCTTCCGATAGAAGCCCACAACACACTTTAGCCAACCCATCTACCCCTGTTCATTCCCCCACCCCACCGCCACCACCACCGCCACCTCTTCCACCACCACCAGACTCACAGCCAGACCTGCCACGACCACCTACATCTTCATAGCCGAAAGTGGTCATACCACCCCCCCAATCCGATCAACCCTCGACTTCCATATCGCTAACCACAGAACCACCCTCCACCGCTGCATATACACAGGAGAAAGTGACCGACACACAAAAGAAGAAGAAAGACCATCATCCACGGACATCCAGCCTACAGATCAGCTTAAGGGACGCTCGCTCGTTGACCAACACTGAGGTCGGCCAACTCCTCAAAACTGTGGCCAAAGAAGCAAAGCTAAGGATGGCTCGTAAAAATAAAGAGCTTACAGCCAAAAATACAGAAGAAGTCAAGTTTCTCGGAAAATGCAGAGCTCTAGCACAAACCATGATACCAGGCCCTGTTGAAGTCGACACAGATCGACCATTTGAACAAGCATACCAGCTCTTTGAGACTATGGTATCGAACGTCCAAGCACGGATGCAAGAGACTAAGGAAGAACAAAAGGAGGAAATTGCTCGACTGCTCCTAGCACAGCACACTACCTTTTCAAAGGCCTACAAGGTGGTCCAGGACCACATGGAGGAATCTGTCGTCACAAAAGAATTC
Organism: Pseudotsuga menziesii; assembly: GCA_001517045.1. Lineage (NCBI taxonomy): Eukaryota > Viridiplantae > Streptophyta > Pinopsida > Pinales > Pinaceae > Pseudotsuga > Pseudotsuga menziesii. The sequence continues at coordinate 240,108 of LPNX010859796.1, forward strand.
TTACACGACTCGCCTACTCATTATGGGCAGGTCTATCAGCAAACAAGGCAGACGCGACAAGGAATTCAGGCTTTGGAGGGCAAGAAAATGACGGAGGCAACACTCCGACAGACCATAGCGGAACAGATCGTGCTGGAGACCAACAAGCTGCAGCAGCTGGAGTGAGCAACTCATGAGTGGGTGCAACAGGCTCTTCCAAACCTAGAAAAGGTCAATGTCATCTGCCCCCAGATGAAATGACTCATCGACGCATCAGAAGAGCAGAACCAAGATTTAGGCCCCAATATCGAGAAAATCGTAGAAACCCCCATTTCAGAAAATATGTCAGTCCTATCAAGTTTAACAACATTAACGATTGACATCCAAAAAGCTTTACAAAGTTGGATGTATTTTCAGCATCACCTCGCCATCACAGCTCCGGCCATTGTCGAATTCTGCGTCTAGAAGAGACCGACCATCCGTCTGCACAGTCCACAACAATAGCATGGTCCAATGGGTCGACATAACTTCAATTTTTGTACCTCCCTGTTTCTTCAGGATGAAGAAACGTTTTGTTCATGGGGGAGATGTATAAGGAGCAAGTTGACGAAGTCGACTTGAATGAAGACTGACTTAGTCGATCAGCCAACTAAGTCGATGGGCCGACTTAGTCGATCAACCGACTAAGTCGGTCAGCCAACTAACTAGAAAGATTAGGTCGGCTAACTAACAGTTGTGTCGGTTCACCGAACCAATAGGTATTTATTTTGTAACTGTTTGTAAATTGTATATATTAGGCTGTTGAGCCAAGCAAGAACTCAGTTCAGTTGTCTGCCTTGTATGAACTCATTACATTAATATAATCTATTATCCTATCTATTCTTGTCTCTTGTTTCTGAGTTATAGTTATGTTTTAGTATGTATTATTGGTAACCTTATGTGATCTATGAGATTACAACACACCTTCTATTTATAGTAATTTTGGAACTTTTTGTTATTTCATTTCAATTTAATTAAATTTGAAATCCAAAGTTACTTTAATAAAGTGGGTTTTTTAGTATTTGTTTTATATAGTTTTAATGGAATTGGCTTTAATGTGTCTTTGAGCTTCTAGGTCAAAATTTGTATAGATCAAGGCTATGAATTAACCTATTTTTGTCTTTTTCAAGCTTAGAGAGAGAAAGAAAAAGTACTGAGCATCTTTCTACACTTTTCACATGCTCGTTAAACAACCAGTAAAAGAGTGTCGAGTCCACTTTTACCGCTTTTTCAGACTCGTAAAAATTGGATTATGAAAAAGGAAACCCATTACGGAGTTATATTTAAGCTATTTTCAGTCTCCATAAAACACAATAATATTCACAAGTGAACTTTTTACGCTCACGCTTGTAAAAGTATCAGAATGATCGATTGATCGACGGTAGGTTATCACTTTTTCGGACTGATCAAAGCTATTTACAAAAAAGGACCAATTGGAGTTTCCTTGTGTATTCATTCAGACTCTCTAAACATGGACGATACTAAGTTCACTTTCATTGGAATCATAAAATTAAATGATGGAAGACCCTATTCAGGAACGAACCCCTCCTTTATCAGGTTCGTAAAACCTATGAGAATGGACTCATCGCTTGATGAGCTACAATGAGTTTTTGTTACCGTCTTTGGACTCATAAAAACAAAAACAGGCACTCATCCTTCAATATGGGTAAATTAATGGAAATGGGAATGTTTTTCATTTGTATTAATGGCAGTTTTTTAGTCCTGTTGTAATCTCACAGATCACATAAGGTTACCAATAATACATACAAAAATATACAGAAATATACACAGAGACAAAAGACAAGAACAGATAGGGTGAACAGATTATATTATTCTCAATAGATCGTACAAAGCCAAGAACTGAACTGAGTTCTTGTGTGGCTCAACAACCTAATATATATAGTTTTACAAATAGTTTCAAAAATAACTACCTGTCGGTTCGGTGAACCGACACAACTATTAGTTAGCAGACTTAATGACTGTGTTTACTCGGCCGACCCACTCAGTCGGCTGATCGACTAAGTCGGTCCCTTGACTTAGTCGACTGATCGACTAAGTCGGTCTTCATTCAAGTCGACTTATGTCGACTTGCTCCTTCTACATCTCCCCCACAAAAAAAACATTTCTTCGTCCCGAAGAAAGAGGGAAGTACAAAAAATGAAGTCCTGTCGAACCCTTCAGATTTGCTCCTGCTGGGGACTATGTAGTCGGATGGTCGGTCGTCTCTGAACGCACACTTCGACTATGGATGGAGCTGTGATGGAAAGCTGATGCTAAAAATATGTCCATGTCTACAGGGCTTTCTGGATGTCGATTGTTAGGGTTGTTACACTTGATAGTACCGACATCTTTTCTGCCATGGGAATTTCTGCAATGTTTTCCATGCTAGGGCCCCACAGTTGGGTTTGTTCTTCGGCCGCATTAAGGAGTATTTTTAACTGCGGACAGATGTTTTCAACCTTCTCCATAATTGGTAGGGCTTGCTGGACCCACTGATGAGCTTCACGTTCGAGTTTCTGCAGCTTGCTACTCTCCATTACAATCTGTTCTTCAATGGTCTGCCTCATTTCTGCCTCTGTTATTTTCCGACTTTCCAAGGCCTGAATGCCTTGTCGTGTCTGCCTGCTCTGATGATAGACCTGCCCATAATGAGTTGGCCAATCTCTTAGCACTTCTTCAGTAACAATGGATTCCTCCATATGGTCCTGTAAGAGTTTGTAGGCCTCTGAAAAGGCAGTATGCTGGGTCAGAAGCAGTCGAGCAGTCTCTTCCTTTTGTTCTGCTCTAGTTGCTTGGAGATGTGTCTGAATGGTCGACATCATGCTTTCAAAGAGCTGATATGCCCTTTCCAAAGGTTGATCCATAGCTACTTCGACAGGTCCTGGAACAATGGATTGGGAAAGAGACCTGCATTTGTCGAGAAACTCGACTTCTTCTGTCTCCTTAGCCCTGAGTTGTTTCCTTACTGTATTTGTCCTCTTCTTTGCCTCTTTTGCTAGGGTGTTTAGTAGTTGGCCGACCTCTATGTCGATCAACGAACTTGCATCCTTTAAACTAATCCTCAGGCTGGATGATCTGTGATGCCCTTTTTCCTTTTGTTTGTCTGCTTCTTGTTCTTGGGTACCTGCAGTAGTTGATGTAGGTTCTGTGGTCTCCTTTTGTTGCTCTGTTGGTTTGTCTTGAGGACCTGCAGAGGTGGAAGGTGGAATAGCGGTCGAAGGTTTTTCTGTGTGAGGAGGTGGTATGACCACTTCCGGTTGTGAAGATGCTGGAATTTGTGAAGGATTTGGCTGTGAATCAGGGGGTGGTGGTGGTGTTGATGTTGGTTGGGAAGGTGGGGATGGAGGTTTTGATACTGGTGGTGGTGATGGGGGGGATGGAGGGTTTGATAATGCTGGTGGTGATGGAGGGGTGTGTTGTGAACTTTGATCGGAAGAATTTTCCTCTTCCGGTGGTGTAGTTGGGATTTGGTAGTCGGTGAAGGTCTGTTCATGCCCTGATATGTCGCCACCGTCATGGATACTTGTAAATGTTGTTGTTTGCTGGGCATATATCTTTTTGCTTGCTTTCAGTGGTGTCATTGTCTGTATTGTCTGTGATGACTGGAACAGTGCAGGTAGCGTTTGAAAGAAGGCTTTGAGTTTAGCGTCCGTGATAGCCCTGGCTCTGAGTGCCTCCGGGATGACTCTTTCATATACTTCTGGGGAAACGTCGGCCTGCTGCACCGGGTCTTGCTCCTCGACTATGGTGGTCGGGGAATTAGGGGGAGGGGTCGACACAAGGTCGACTATATTTTCAGGTGTCGACTGAGTTTTGGCCTTCTTTAGTCGACCCTCCGGAGCTCCTGCTTCTAGATATCGTTGAAACTGGGTCTCAACCGATACCTTATTTTCCTTGGCATCCTCAACAATGTCGACAGCTGAGGCTTCTAGTTCATCCTCATCATCGGTCGAGTCGGCAAGGAGAACCTTACGCTTACCCTTGCCTTGCTGTCGTTTTTGTGCCTTGATTTTTCTTTTGGCAACAGCTATCTCTGCGGCCAAATTTTTGATGACACTCCTGGAGAGTGCATATTCAGGGTTGTCGGCCTCGTCGAATTCACCTGTCGGTACCTGCAGTGGGTCGGCAGCTGCTGGAGTCAGAGGAACTGATTGTTGTACTGTTGGTGGTGCTTGTGCTGTTGTTTGTTGTTGTTGTTCTGTCGATGGGGGGTCAACTACTGGTGCAGTTGGATGCTTCACTGTTAAATGCACTCGACTAGTGGCCACAATCGGAGTATCCTCCAACACAAAAGTGCTTATATATAGGTTAAGTTCATAATCTTCCTCCTTCTCCTGGTCTGTAAGAGGTTCGACTATGGAGAAATCAACCTGTTTGGCGGCCTCCGGAACTGGGATTTTTGTTTTTGCTTGGCGTGTCAGCTCTCTGAAGATCTGGTCGACTGTTGGATAATAGTTGAGGTCCTGTGCATTGGGATCCTGACCTCGCATGTACCATACTGATGTATGGTCGAGTTCCAGCTGGATGTGAGATTCAGCTAGGAGGTTTCGTCGGATGATTTGGGGCAGCATCCACCTCGTCGTGCGAACCTTGAGCTGCTGAAACCAGTTTTCAAGGAAGACTTTGCCCTGTGTCAACTCATGCAAGGTTCCTCTTTGGGAAAAAGGTTTAAACCTGTGCATTTCAAATCTGGTCGGCTCCCGGAATATTGGACTGCCTTCCGGACAGATATGATACATGACAATCCAAATGACTAAAGAGGGAAATTTTATAATACCTCCTGTCTCCTGGCAGCGTTCGCATATGGTTTTGACCATATCTGCGACATATTCTGCCCATCTGTAGATACGTCCGTCGGTTGCAATTGTGTCGACGGCCTCCAACATCTCTAGTTTTAGGTCACTGCTTCGACCAGCCAATGTGAGAGTGATGGCTATGATTTTAGCCACAATTTGTGGCGTGCGGGCACTGATTTGGCCAATCATCAAACCCTTGGAGTTCTTTCCTGAGGCCGAACCTGTGAGTCGTTCGACCAGCCCTTCCTTAATTCCAATGGGGACTGGGTTTCCCTGATTTGATAGACCAGTAAGTTTAGATATGACTTCGCCGGTGATGTCGATTGGTCGGTCGAAGTAGAATCGGCCGTTGTGGTAACGACTGATAATAAACTTGACCGCGGCTTCCTTTGTTCCACTGAAACTTTCCATTAAAGGTGCATTTGCATAGCCATAGATAGAGCTATGTCGGACTTTTTCAGCCGCCTCGGTAACTCTGTGGTCTTTGAAGGCCCATTCCTGAATTTCGGCCCATAGTTTTTGGAATGGTCCCTCCTGGACTTTAGCGTTCTGGATACGTTTCAGTCGTTGGACCAAGGGTGTGTCCTCTTTCTGGATTTCTTTTGCCTTAGTTGCGGCTCGGGTGAGTTTAGGTGCCATGATGTCGGACTGATCAGACTGGTCGGATTTCTTACAGGGTTCGCAAGTTTCAGTCGTCTGGGAGTTCGAATGCTCTGTGGGTAAGTGGTGTGGTGAATGGACCGTTGAATGCCCATTATTTATAGGCGCGGGCATGGTTGAGTGTCGAACAGGTCGTATTAATGGCGGACTGGACAGTCCAACTGTAATACTCGAGTGTGATTTGGGGGATCTGGTTCGGTGCTCGAGGCCATTAATGTGTGATGGGACTCTCGAGGTCGACGGTCGGTGTCGGTGGTGGAAATGGTCGGCGTGACTGGTCGATGAGGATGGTCGATGAAAATGGTGTCGGTTGTCGAAGGTGTGGGTTGCTATCATGGTGGTTGGATCTAAGTGTATTGAGTTTATTTTTGGGAATCTATCTAGCTTTTTATGTAGTTTTTGTGTCAGTTAAGACCGGTTTTTTTTTTTTTCAATTTTTGTATCGTTTAAGTCGGGCTCCATTAACAAGCTTCCGAAATACCAGACACTGCAATGTTTTTAGTCAGACTGAACCATTGGGATGTATTTCTTCGACAATGTACAGGCCCATCCATTCTGTGTGAAGTTTCTTAGGTTTGCCTTTGACTCGACTGTTATACAGTAAGGCAAGGTCACCGACCGACAAGTTTTTGTTCTTGATGTTACGGTCGTGCCATGCTTTCTGCTGTTGTTTTTGGATTTCCTGGTGTTGAATAGCCGTAAGTCAATGTTCTTCCATCTTACTAAGTTGAATTAATCGATCCTTTCTTGCCTATTCGACTTTGATATGTAGTAGTTGAGCTACAATAGGTGTCTGCTGTCGAAAATGTAGAGGGACGACTGCTTCTTGTCCATATACCAGCCGAAAGGGGGTTTGATTAGTTGACCGTTTATAGGCTGTCCTGTATGCCCATAAGACTGCAGGAATTTTCTCATCCCAGTCATCTTTGTCGGCACTACATATTTTAGTCAATCCTTTTGTCAGTGTTTTATTGAAGGCTTCAATTGCGCCATTCGACTGGGGGTGGTATGCTGTACTACGTCGGTGGTCCATGTGAAACTTGTCGGTTAGATTTTTTATAGTTTTGTTAACGAAGTGTGACCCTTGGTCACTGATCAAGGTGAGTGGACATCCAAATCGAGTGATGATGTTTTCGTAGATGAATTTAGCAGCGACCTCACTTGAACAGGTCTCGACAGGTTCTGCTTATGCCCATTTAGTAACATATTCCACTGCAGTGATGATATATCTTGCAACTGATCGGCGGGCTGGGACAGGGAATGGTCCTATGAAATCGATAGCCCAAATTTCAAATGTGAGACTAGGGTTTACAGAGATCAGGGGCATTTCTGTGCTCGGAAGTGGTCGACCAAGTCGTTGGCATCTATCACATCGACTAACAAAGGTTTTACAATCTCTATTAAGTGTCGGCCACCATAATCCAGACTGTTGGATTTTCTTGGCAGTTGTGTCGGCCTGAAAATGTCCTCCTGCTGGTCCATAATGTGCTTCGTGCATAATTTGGTCTCGTTCATGGTCGAGTACACCTCTTCTAAGAACATCGTCTAACCCCATTTTGTATAGAAATCCGTTGATGAGGCTGTATGGGGCAGCCTTCATAGCCAGGATTTGTTTCTTCTTAGTGTTTAGACCTTCTGGTGCCTGACCTGTCTCTAAGAATTGTGCAATCTCCTCCAATTCTTCTGGTACTGCTTCTATACGAAATAGATGTGCATCCGGCAAGTCGTCGTCGACTCCAGTCGGTTCTTCTCCTGTGTCGATTCGGGATAGGTGATCAGGTCTGACATTGAGCTTTCCTGGTCGGACCACTACTTCAAACTCAAACTCTTGAAAGAGAAGTAGCCATCGACAAATTCTTCCATGGTGAAGGGGTTTGTTTACGAGGTACTTCAAAGCTTGGTGGTCGGTGTAAAATATGAAGGGGTTAACTAATAAGTAGTGTCGATACTTCTGAAGTGCAAATACCATTCCTAGGGCTTCCCTTTCGGTGGTCGAATAGTTCCTTTCATCCTTATTTAATTTTCGACTGCTGTAAACTATAGGGTAATCCATCCCATCGTCGCCTGGTTGGGTGAGGATTGCTCCAATTGCTATTCCTGATGCATCGATATGCACATGAAATTTGGTCGACCAATTTGGAAATTTAAGTATGGGTGCTTCGACCAGTTTTCTCTTCAATTTGTCCAAGGAGATCTGGCATTCTTCTGTCCATTTAAATTCGATATCATCCCTCAGTAATTATTCTAGAGGATAAGTCATATCAGAATAATGTCTGATGAATTTTCTATAATACCCGGTATGAACAAGTAAGACCCTAACTTGTTTAGGGTTTATTGGGGGTTTTAGGTCGAGAATAATCTTAATCTTGGCAAATTCAACCTTGATACCTTCTCTGTAGACAATATGTCCTAAGAGTATGCCTATGGGAGTCATAAAGATGCATTTCTTAATATTGAGGGAAAGTTGAATCTGTCGACATATTTCCAGCATAAGTCGGAGCCATGTGTAGTGATCCTTTAGTGTGGAATAAATAGTCTAGTCGTCAAAGTAGACTGCCATAGTTTTATAGATGTATTCCTGGAAAGTTTTTACAACAATTCTGGAGAACACTGCAGGTGCATTCTTTAGTCCAAAAGGCATGACCCTATAAGCAAAAGAGCCAAATTCGCAGACAAATGTTGTTTTCTTTTGATCCTCTTTTACTATGGGTACTTGGTTATAACCTGAAAACCCATCTGTAAATGAGTAACACTCATGTCCTGCAACTTCATTCAAGATTTCATCGGCATAAGGTGTGGGAAAGGGATCTGTCAGTGTGACTTTATTTAGCTCCCTGAAGTCGACACAGATTCTCAATCTAGTCGGGTCGTGTTTCTTGGGATGTATGGCCATGGGAATTTCCCATTTCGACTGGTTGATAGGGTAGATAATCCCTGCTTCCAACATGTTGTCGATATCCTTTTTAACTATTTCCTTATACTTGTGAGCTAGTTTATAAGATCGTTTCTTGACAGGTCGGACATCAGGTTTAGTGTTGATTTTCATCTCTCCCATTTCTTGAACTAACCCTTTCAAATATTTATAGTCCCTTGCAAAGACATCTTGGAATTCTCTAAGTAAGTTCACTATTTCAGCAGTTTGTTGTTCATTCCAATAGTCACCAATCTTGGCTATTTTTGGTCGGTCATCATTGGAAATGTCTACCTCCTTAGTTTTTACTTTGGCATCTAGCCATTCTGGAGCTTTAGCTTCATTGATCGGTTGACTTCCTTCCTTGAACTATGAGAATGTAGCAGGGAAGTCTGCTGCAGTCATTCGGTTGAGGTCGGGTTTATCGGTAGTCGCGACCCTTAGCACTGAGTGGATTGGTTTTGTTGTTTCAGCATGGTTTGATTTCCATCTAAAGCTTTTACCTTCGGTGTGTTCATTCTCTAATTGTAATCAGGTCGACTCGACTTTTGATCCTATGTGAAGACTATTGAAGTTCTTGACCTGTCGAGGGTCTTTGTAAGGGTGTGTTTTAGTCGGTTGAATGAAATGTTTAATTTGTTGTGCTGGCCTGACTAATTGTTTATCCTCAAGTATAAAGTTGAAGGCTTTAATGAAATTTTCTTTTAGTTCATTCCAGAAAAAGGTTTCACCTTTAGCTTCCTCCATCTTATACCATTTTCTAGGTAAGTCATCTAGGGTTGATGGAAACAAGTGTGGCCAGGCTCTTTCATCCTTATGTCCAAGTCTTCTCCACTCTGTTTCACAAGTTTGGATGTGTTCTTCTGGATTTTGTCCTTGGGTGAAAATAGGAATCTATGCTTGTGAGGTTAACTTCCTGCCACCAAACATTTCAATAAAGTAAGTTGCAGCAGTAGCCCAGGTCTGTAGTTTTGTCTGATGGGTGTCCCACCATCTAGCTGCTTGACCTGTGAAGGTTTCTACTAAGCTCTGTAGTCGGCCATGTTCTCCAATGTTTTTAGACACTTGTTCGACATGCATGATTGGGGATTCCCTCTCCTTATACCTTGGTTGTTGCTTGGTGTTTTCGTTGGTCGGTTGTAAGGTAGGGTGTTCTCTTATTTTTCTCTCAAAAATTTTGGGGATAATTGAGACTAGAAAGCACTGTCGGGTGGGTTTTTTCTATACTTTTTGGATAGTCCAGCACCCTCTTGCTTGTGTTTCATAATTTTCTATCTCCCAGTCATATAGTTCAGCATCTGAATTATAACCAACTGAGTCTGGGTTACCTAAGTGAAGTTCCCCATAGATGTTTGGTTCAGTGTAGTCATTATTGTTGTGGATTTGGTATAGCTGTCTAACATCGACCTCCTCATCAATAGGTTCTATCCAAGGTTTTCCTTGGGAAGGGTTAATGGATACAATGACTTTTTGGCCATTTCCTTTTAGCTTGATCCTCTCTTTATATAAGGATATAGAGGCTTTCATCTTTTGACCCCAAGGTCGACCGACAAGGGTTGGGAAGGAGCTAGATCCTTCCTTTGGGTCAATAATTTCGAAATCAACCTTAGTTGATATGCCTTTAATGGTTGTGTCTACATTTTTCCAAACCCCAATCGGTTCAATGAGACCTTGGTCGGCTAGTTTTAGGTAGATGCCTGACTCATAGAGTCAAGGTTTTCCCATTTGTTCCCATGTATCCCTGGTCATAATATTTACTTGAGACCCAAAATCAAGGACTACTTGTCGTACGTGGTATCCTTCAATTTCTAGGTCGACCAGTGGGTCGACATCATTTTTGTCGTTTTGATTTAGGCTACAGATGTTCTTAGTTTGTTTCTCAGGGTTAGTGCTTTTGATTTGATGTAATAAATCAATGAATTGGCCTACAGATTCATCTGTTTGAATGAGATGGGTTAATTGTTGGGTCGAGCTAAGTCGATTGTTAATAATGTCTTCGTGTTGTGTAATGTTTTGGAATATGTGTGTAGCTTCTTGGTATGTGTGTTGTTCCTTGCTAGGGTCAGGATATGCATTTGTGTTTTTTATTTTGCTAATCTGAGGGTTATCAGGCCCGGTTTTGGTGCCTTGACGAGTGACAATGTGCAAATTCTTAGTAGTTATTACATCATTCTTCTGGACACAAGACAAGACATTAACATTCTTTTTATTGCTGATTTTTTCCAACATGGTAGGACAATCCTCCAAGGAGTGATCGCCTACTCCACAGTGTGTACAAAATTTGAGGTCAGTTCTGTCCTTGTACGGACAATCTGCGCATCTGTGCCCTTCTTTGTAACAAATAAAGCATTGTGTGGGTCGACGACTACGTATGTCGCGATTCCCAACGAATCGACCTGTTCTTCCAAACCCTTGTCGTCGATTGTCATGCGGGCGTTCGTATCGTCGGCCGTCATTGCGTTGCCCGTTATGATTGTTGTTATTGTTTTGCTCCGTGTTCTGTGCTACTGGATTCGTCTGATAGACGACCTGGTAGTTCTGTCTATTTTTCAGGTTGAGATGACAGTCGGCCGTGTTGTGATTTGTAGTCTCGCAGATAGCACACCAGGAAGCCTTTCCATTCTTCATATTATAAGGACAGTCGGCTGTAGAATGGTCTCCACGTTCCTGGAAAATGTTGCAAAACGCCTTTGTCTGTACAAAACGTACATCTTGTCGGCTGAATTGTTGTCGACAATTATCTTTGGAATGTTCGGCTGTTGAACAGTTAGTGCACCAGATTTCTTGGTTCTTGAGCGTGAGCTCTTTTAGGGACTTCTGCACATTTTCCAGTTGTTCCTCCAAACGGTGGTCGATCGGATATGCAGGTATATCTTCATCCATCTCGACCTGCGGATCTTTTGTCAGCGTATCTTCATACGACTTGAAAGTTTCCAGACTGATGTGTCGGCAAACTTTCTGTGAGAGCCCTGCAAGGAACCATTGAATCAGTAATTGTTCGTCAATAGTATAGTCTAATTGGCTCAATAGATCCTTCCATCGTTTATCGTAGTCGCGAACTGTTTCTCCTGGCTTCTGTGATGTCGTTTTCAGCTTCTTGGCGGCCAGGTGTTTGGCGTCTGGGGTCTTGAAAAATGATAGGAATTGCGCTTTTATCTCTGATTTTGTTGCTCTGGGCTTCCATTCAGAAAATGTCATATACCATGTCAAGGCTCTTTTGCGGAGGGCCCCTGCGAACTGGGCCATCTGTCGTTCTTCATCTGTGACCTGGTTTGCTTCCCAGGTTGACTCACAGACGAACCAATGTCGTCTGGGGTCTTCATCCCCCTTGTAGAGAGGAATGTGAGCAGTGCCGTGACCCATGCTTTAATCACTATCACTACTGTCAGAAGTTGGCGCGGTGGGTGGTGTAGGTGGTGGTGAAAGAGGTGGGGTTGTTGATACGGTCGAACCTGTGGGGGTGACGATGGGGTTTTGGTCGACGGAACTTGTGCTTCCGTCGGTGGTCGATTATTTCTCACCGTACAGTGGATTGTTGATAATTTGTGTTCTCAATGGCCCACTGTCACTTTGCGTGCTCAGGTCTGACTCTTGGTTATCTTCTAAAGTTGTATGTGGCAGGGGGGGTGCTCCTTCATGTGTCGGTAGGAGCAAATGGATACTGCAGAAGGAAGGTGCCATTTGAAAGGTCACCCAGTTCCCTTCGACCGATCGGTGAATGAAAAGGTGTCGGCCCGAGTATGGTTCATCACCGAGTCGACTCCAGATTGTGATGTCATCGGTTCTCATTCAGAGGTCGTCTTCAATAATAGTCTGTATTACAGTATGTGAATTGGCTGGGGATAGGGTTACTTCGTCAGGAATCGTTATTTGGAGAGCTTCTTGCTGCTCTATCCACACTTCCTCATCTCTAGGGGCCGTCTCTTCCTCTACGCCTTCTTCTTGTCGGTCATGACCCGACTCTAGTGGATTCTCATCACGGTCGGTCTCCCTAGGGTTTTTTTCTTGACGCAGCTCATCGGCTTGTTCATGTCTGGCTTCCCTTCTTCGATGTCGTTCATCCCTCTCGATTTTCTTAACGTTCGACATACGTTCATACAATGCTATTCCTGCGAGTCCTCTTTGGTCGACTGTTCATTACTGGCTTGGTCGACTGGTATCCACTATGCTCCCTCTCCGACACACGACCAGCTACCCCCCCATAGCCTACCCGACGCTTTTTAGAAAGCTTGGATAATTCTGTCTATTTACTCAGGAAGTATTCCCACTCCCTTTCAACGATGAATTTCTCCCACTTCTTTTGCTTCTCCGCCCAATTAGTGTTTGATGGCGGTTCGTACAATGGTGGTCGAGGTTCGACGATACTAGTTGGCTGAGGTTCCGTTGTAGTCTAGTTGGTTAGGATACTCGGCTCTCACCCGAGAGACCCGGGTTCAGGTCCTGACAACGGAACCAATGTTGTAATCTCACAGATCACATAAGGTTACCAATAATACATACAAAAATATACAGAAATATACACAGAGACAAAAGACAAGAACAAATAGGGTGAACAGATTATATTATTCTCAATAGATCGTACAAATCCAAGAACTGAACTGAGTTCTTGTGTGGCTCAACAGCCTAATATATACAGTTTTACAAACAGTTTCAAAAATAACTACCTGTCGGTTCGGTGAACCAACACAACTATTAGTTAGCATACTTAATGACTGTGTTTACTCGGCTGACCGACTCAGTCGGCTGATCGACTAAGTCGGTCCCTCGACTTAGTCGGCTGATCGACTAAGTCGGTCTTCATTCAATTCGACTTATGTCGACTTGCTCCTTCTACAAGTCCACCTTTGAACATTGTTAGCTGGAATATTTCACCTCCTGCGGACAGGAAGGTGTTCCACTGGTCTGAATGGTTCATATCTAGAACAAATAGAGGACAGAGGTTGAAGACTCTTCCTAGACACTGTAGATACCTAGAATGTAATTCTTCGATCATTACCCTGTGTACCTGCAATAAGCTTCAACACACAAACATATCGAAACCACCAGAATATAATGTACTAATCTATGTTAGTGACTAAGGAATATAACAACATACATGTGAAATCAAACAACAACAATATATGTGGGACAAAAATCAACTTGCATTAAAGAAATATGAAGAATTTTACAACCAAGCCTTAGTG
>LPNX010859796.1:255407-287937 GCA_001517045.1 Pseudotsuga menziesii
AAGTGTCATGTTCAAAGGTAACGACAAACAACTGCCATTATTTGCAAAATGATTCCCTTCCCATTTCCCCCATCATGATTGATGAGTGCCTCTTTTCGGTTTTACGAGTTCAAAGAGGGTAACAAACACTTGATATAGCTTGTCAAAAGACAAGTCCAAACTCATATGTTTTACGAACTTGAGAGAGGAGGGGCTCGTTCCCAAAACGAGTCTCTCAATGTTTAATTCCATGAGTCCACTGAAAGAAAACTCGGTATCGATGTTGTTGTCGAAGAAACCACAGTATCGAAATGACCAAGTCGACGTTTCGGATCCATATCAGGATTCATCATTAGGACAATGTCGAATGTGGAGAGAGAGAGAACCAATGATAAATACTGGAATTGGGTAGAAGAAAAAACGTCTAATGTCGGCTTAGGAAGCTGCGGTTTGCTAGGTTAAAAATCTTATTAATTTTAATTTATTTTCAGAATAAGCGGAAGAAATATTATTTAATTATAATTCACAATTTGTTTAGCTTAATTAAAATTTTTACAAATGCAATATTAGGACTTTATTTAAATTTTTTTACAAATACTATTTTGAGACTATATTATATTTAAAAAAAACAACCTAAGGAAAAACTAAGTAGAAAAAAATTTTAATACTTAAATTGAGTTTTTTAAGGTGTAGTCACTTTTAAAATTTTTAAAATATAGTGTGTCAAATTTTTTTTTTTAATTATTTAAAATGGACCTTTACCTTTCCTTTCCCTAAAATGGACCTAATTGGTTTCAATCACCTTTTAATAAAATTTTATTTATAAATAAAATTTTAATTATATGTAAAAATAAAATTTTATTTTTAAAACCTTCTTTAAGTTTTAAACACATTAATAATCAATCTCAAGTAAATTTAATAATAAATTTATTTCAACAAAATTTAAATAATTTAATAAGTTTGACACATTATATTTCATAATTTTTTAAATAATTTTTTTTAAAATTTTTTTGACACACTATATTTTAAAATTTTTAAAAGTGACTACACCTTAATAAACTCCTTAATTAATTAATTAAATAATTAAGTATTAAAAAAAATTCTACTTAGTTTTTCCTTAGGTTTAAATTTTTTTTAAATAATATAGTCTCAATATACCATTTGTAAAAACTTTTAAATAAAGTCCTAATATTGCATTTGTAAAAATTTTAATTAAGCTAAACAAATTGTGAATTATAATTAGATAATATTTCTTCCGCTTATTCTGAAAATAAATTAAAATTAATAAGATTTTTAACCTAGCAAACCCTAGCATCCTAAGACGACATTAGACGTTTTTTCTTCTACCCAGTTCCAGTATTTATCATTAGTTCTCGCTCTCTCCACATTCGACATTGTCCTGATGATAAATCCTGATATGGATCCGAAACGTCAACTTGGTCATTTCGATAGTGTGGTTTCTCCAACAACAACATCAATAACTTACCACCACAGAAATCTAGCAAGAGAAAACTCGGTATCGTTCATGTTTAGAGAGTCTGAACGAATACTAAAGAAAACTCCAAAGGGTCCTTTTTTGTATGATTTAGTCTCTAAGGCCCGAAAAAGTATAAAATGATACCTTAGAGAACTCTTTGAGTCATGATTGGTTGGAGTGTTGTGTTCCTTTTTCGTAAGTAGTCCTATCTGAACCATAAAAGAGATAACCTACCATCGGAAGGACGACTCTTCAAATACTTTTACGAGTATGAAGGAGACAAGTACTTGACAATATTTTCGTATTTAAGGAGCCTAAAAAGAGTTTAAAGAGGACTCCATGAGGTTTCTTTACACAATGTCACTTTTTACGAGCCTGGAAATATTTGAAAACAGACTCGATGATCTTTTCATGTTTAAGGAGTCTGAAAAAAGATGTGAAAAGAAGACTCCATGATGTTTATTTACACAATGTCAAATTTTACAAGCCTGGAAAGATTCAGAAATGGACTTGAACCTTTGATACTAGGTTTAAAGAGCATGATCAAAATGTCATAATGAATGCTCATTAACCTTTTCCATTTTATGAAAGTGCAAAAAAGCCATAAACAAACTTTCAAAGCTTTTTGCTATAGTTATCCTATCCTGCAATAGTCTCAGGAACAAGTGTTAAATGCATTCAAAACTAGCATTAGGGATTACGACAGATAAATTTTGAATAAAATATGATTTTACATCAAAACTATATCAATTTAGACCCAAAAAGGCCTATATAAGTCAAGTAAATAGTAAAAAATCAAATCATTTCACTATTTACCTCTAGGAGAGAGCACTTGGAGCATTTTCTTAGCCAGATCTTCCACAACTGATACCGAGAGTTTCCATCGTTCGTTTTCATCATCGTCAGTTGCACGTAATAGCTAAAACCCTTATCTTTCATTTCATAGCAGTTATTTTGAGATTTGGTGGGGTTTTGGGCCCATATGGCAAGCCCTAAAGCTCAAAATGTGGGCACTGTGGCTACCCCTTGCCAGATACGTGGTACCACCTGAGAACTGCAACAATAACACAGTGGACAGACGGTGCCACCGCCTGTCTCCAACAGTGCACAGGAGGTGTCGACCGTGGATAACTTAAACTAATAGTATGGGAAATTTAACTTCATTATTTTGATTTTCAACGATTTAAGGATGATTCTAATGCATACCATTATTGTTTTTGTTAGGTCTAGGTTGCTCAAAACATGGTGATATGGAAAGAAAGAATGCATAACAATGAGGATGTTGTTTCCGAGAGAAATGCAGGTTGTATTGTCACACTAAGGGACTGTGGGATCCTGAAGTTCTTTCGGACCCCAAGCATGGTGTCGCACGAACGGTTACTGGAACACATACTTCAAATGTGGAATCCAAAGCAGTAGTATTTCGAGGTGGTGGCCCATATACTTACAGTGTAGGTAGAGGATATCTACTTCTTGACTGGTCTCTCAAGACGAGGTTCCCCCATCTCATTGACAGGTTCCCTTGGAGGGGAAATTACTACCTGAGAGCTTATAGATCAACACTGTGCACCAGGGACATGTACATCAGCGAGGAAGATCCCCATCAAGGTAGTGACGGATAGAGCTCTACATAATGTTTTCTTTACCATGTAGAGGGTGGCTGGGAGTCAGGGTGTGCATTAGGATTCTAGGGCACACATGTTGTATGCCATAGAGGCCATGGCACCCACGGTGTTCAATTGGACGGAATCAATGCTTCCAATCTTCGAGGATCAATTGACTAAGTGTCGGAAATGAGAGCTGAAGTAGTTTGGCTTTGGTTCCATATTACCCTGCTTCTTCTTTGAGTGGGTTCCAAAGATGAGGCCTCAAGTGACCTTCTAGAGTTTGAGAGCACGGGACCCCCATATGTTGAGGTGGGTCCAAGTCATGGCTCGCACAGGAGCAGGTAGGGGAAGCATGAAGTTTGGTGATCCCTTCTTCAGATGGCTGCGAGATCAAATCCTCATGGTTGAGGACCATGCTTATGTAGGCATGGACTTCACCGGAGATCCTAACCTACCACTCCCACCTCGCGGCTAGTGGGGCGATATCAGTAAGAAGCAAGAAACCCTAAAATGGATGAAACATTTTTATGTTTTATATTTTTTATGTTAAGTGACGAGACCTGTATATTCTCATGCAGATGTTGGAGCAGTGAGACCTGGAGGAGAATCTCCATTGGATAGGTGATCTGGAGGAGAACCTGGAGAGGTTAACTCTGGATATCCCAGATGCTGACATAGATGACCTCCCGATGAGATATTAGAGATATATAGTGGGAGTACCGGGCTTATTCAGTTAGCTGCTATGTAGGGTAGCTTGAGCAGTGATGTGCTATCATGAGCACCACTAGTGTATGAGATATGTACTGAAAGCTTATAGCTTCAGGATTTTGTATGATGATTTTTCCTGAAAGCCTACATGCTTCAGAGGAGGTCTCGGGACCTATTTTTTGTAAACTTTTTCATATATATATACAGACTTTTACATGGTGTTTATATGTTTCAAATGGTAAATGTGTTTTCTATGAGTTTTACGTGTCTCTAAATGTTTATTTACAATGGACCATGTTTGATTTATTGTCATGAATGTGAAATATGCCAGTCTAGGATGTAGTTAGCCAATGAGTCAGTGAATAGATTATGTTCCCTAGGGACATGCCTATAAGTAATAGTTTTGAATGATATTTCTAACAAACGCACTCTCTAGAAGAGGCGAAGGAGTAACGGGTTCCTAATGGTGTAGATGTGGTTCAAATGGTGAACCATGAGCTGTGAGTCCATTAAGACTACTAGATCATGAACATCCTGGGAGGCAGCTTCAGTCAGAAGACCGATGACTGTTTCATACTTGGCGATGTTATTAGTAGCGGGACCTATACAAACCGCTCCTAAACTGAACAAATCTTCAGCTGGGGAATAAAGGACCCAGGAAGCCAAGGAGAGACTCAAGGTGTGGCAGAAAGCACCATAAGTGAAGCCATAGAAATACATCTACATGACCAAAACATGGTATAAGTATATGTGGACACCAAAACTCAAAACCATCTTGAAAATACTAAAAGCACACTGAAATTCAATCAATATACATATATACAAGATACTATCCAAGAAAACCTAAGCATAGTACCTTTTCAAGTACAACCCATTGCGAGGTTGCCCCAAAGGGTTCCATCGTAATCAACACATTAGAAATAATGAAAGGTCCATAGAACATGTACTCAAACTTACATATCTCTGGTCATAGGTCAATCCTAGGTCATATCTCTGGTCATAGGTCAAGACTAGGTCACCCTCATTGAAGACACAAGGCTGGAAAAATTTATCATATTGCGCCTTGATGCATTTCTTATGTGCCTCATTAGCCAAGGCAGCATTTTTGCGAGTCTCATCAAGGTTACTCAAGTACAAAAATATTTCTTCCTCTGCAGAAGTGTCTGGGAGAAGTTCGATGGCAAGTTGTAAATATGCAATCTGACATTGGATCAGTAAGACGGCTTCAAGTCCATAGACAAGCTGAAATGGCGTGACACTAGTAGTTGTTTTCACAGAAGTCTGATAATCCCAAAGAGCAGATAAAAGAACATGGTGCCAGTTGGATTTATGGTGTCCAACCATCTGACGAAGCATATTTTTTAGAACTTTGTTAATGGAATCTACCTGACCATTAGCTTGTGGATAATATGGTGTAGAGTTTTCATGGTGAAAACCCTAGCTTGCCACTCATTTCCTCCATCATCTGATTACAAAAATGGGATCCGTGATTAGTAATGATGGACTGCGGAAATCCAAATATAGCTATGATATGATTAAAAAAAGAGAGAGCAGTAGTCTTACCATGTTCTACATATGTGGGCATGGCCTCAGCCCATTTAGTGAAATAATCAACAGCTACGATGATCTAACCATGCCCCCTAGATGAGGTAGGCTTACAGTGCATGAAGTCAATCCCCCAGTTGGTGAATGGGCCAATGGCAATGACAGGGTGGAGCGGAGAGGGGTGGGTGTGCTTTTTAGGATAGAAGTGTTGACAAGGTGGGCATTTATTAACAGCCTCATGACAATATTTGAAGATAGAAAGATAGAAATAGCCAGCGCAAAGAATTTTTGGGGCTGTAGCCATCCCAGATGAATGACCACCACATGCTCCAGAGTGGCAATCATTCAACACATGTTCAGCCTCCTCATGAGTGAGGCACCACCGAAGAATAGAGTGAATCCCATGTCTATACAAAGTATCATTCAGGATGAGATAGTATTTCACGTGGTGACGGATATGGCAGAAATCCCTGTGAGATAAATGCGGCTGAAAAATGTTGCGTTTGGAGATATATCAGCAAATATCCATACCAAGGATCAGTAGTGCTTATCAGGAACAAGAATTCATCCGAAAATGAATCACTGGGCTCAGATTTCATCGAAGCACAGGGAATATCACACATAAGCTCTGCAAATACCAAGGATTTCTTTGATGTAGCCTTGGAAAACTCCAGATCGAATCCCTGAATGATAACAATCCAACGAGAGTACTTGCCCCCGAGCACCTGACAAGTGAGGATGTAGTACAACGGGTTCTGGTCTACCAATATGGTGGTAGTGCAGAGCAGAATGTAATGACAAAACTTTTGTACAGCAATGACCATGGCCAATGCTAACTTTTCCACACATGAATAATGAGTTTCAGAATCCAGGAGATTCTTACTAGCATAATAAATCATGTGCTCCTAACCATGGAGATTGTCCTACACTAATGCCATAGCGATGGTAGTAGCAGAGGCAGAAATATACAAGAAAAGGCCTTTGAATAATCAAGGGGGTGTATCACGGGTGAATGAGTCAGAGCATGCTTAAGATTATCAAAGGAGCATTGGGCCTAGTCATCCCATAAGAATGGGGTGTTCTTCTTAAGGAGACACATATAACCATGTGTTTTCTCTACGAAATTGCACATGAAACAACGGAGAAATTTTTCCTTCCCCAGCAAACTTTGGAGTTCAAGGAGATTAGTTGGGGCTGGTAGATCAAGAATGGTGGCAATTTTTAAAGGATCTATTCGGATGCCATCTTTGGATACCACAAAGCCTAGTAGGCATCCTGTCTCAATGCAAAAAAAAACATTTATGCGGGTTGAGCCGTATATTATAATGACGACATCTCAGGAATATCTCTCTAAGATGACCAGGGTGGTCCTCCCGTCACTGTGAATGACCAGGGAGGTCATCAAGGTATGGTTCAACAATGTGTTTGACATCGTGAAATGCATAGGACATCACACGCTAGAACGTAGCTCCAACATTTTTCAAGCCAAACGGTAACTTCTTATATGCAAAGGTTCCCCATGGGAAAATGAATGCCATCTTATGCTGATCGGAGGGTAATATCTCAATCTGATTATAGCCAAAGAAGCCATCCATAAATGAAAAGATGACACTTCTAGCATAGTTGTCGATAATGTGATCAATGTGCGGGGTAAGAAAGTTGTCCTTGGGACAAGCTTTATTGGGATCCCTAAAGTTGATACATACTCTAATGGTGCCTTGCCTTTTATTGACAGGGACAACATTCAATACCCATTTCGTCAGGGGTATAGGATAAATAACCGAGCTTTCAAAAGCTTCTCAATTTCAGCCTTTATAGCTATGGCCTTCCAAGGATGGACTTGCCTAAGTTTTTACCTGATAGGTTTGGCCGAGGGATAGGTTTTAATCTCATGGACCACTATGGATGGGTCAATCCCTAGCATCTCTTCATAAGACCAGGAAAAAATATCACGGAATTCTTTAAAAAGTGCTTTATAGGCTTTAGATTCATCTGCGGAACAGTTCTTCCCAACATGAACATGCTCGATAGTATCAAGCTTGGCTGGTATATCAATCGGGTTCATCTGTGTAATGTTGCAAAGGTTTCTTTTAGAATATGTATTTTGCAACAATATAGGACTTTGGGGTAAGTTGAAAATATCAGTAGGAAACAAGGATGCAAATTCATGGTTAACTGAACTGGTGTTGGGGAGGAACATGGATCTATGATGGTGATCCTCCCAAATGGACTCATCTATGCTCATGATTTCAATAATGGACTCATCGAAATGAAAAGTCTCAGAGAGATAATATAGAGTGGAAAGAGAAGGTTCTAACCAATACGATAAATGGTAGGGATCCGAAGCCACTAGATGAAGGTCATCAGTGTGATCATCGGAAGAGGTTTGAATGGAGTCATACATAGCTTCGTGAGGAATTAACGAGGTAGACTCAACAACATGTTTTCCCCTAGGCTCACAATCAAATGAGGAGATCATATGGACTGATGCGAAATCCATGCTAGGAGGAGTGGATGGAAAAACTCCCATGAGGGATGAATACTTCAACACACAAACATATTGAAACCACCAAAATATAATCTACTAATCTATGTTAGTGACTAAGGAATCTAACAACATACATGTGAAATCAAACAACAACAATATATGTGGGACATAAATCAACTTGCATTAAATAAATATGAAGAAGTTTACAACCAAGCCTTAGTGTTGACATGCATCTCCATGAAACCAAGAATTCTCATCCCCATAAGCTCCGACTCTAGCTCTCTCTATGCTCTCCAATGATATGGACCAAGTGATCAATCCAACAGCATAACAATACCTTAAGATTTCTACTTCTCAACCATGGCCATAAGCTTGTATTTATAAGGCTAGACGGATAGGGATGGTTGAGAGATTAGTGGGTAAGGTGGCCTCTAAGATCCTAGGATGAGGGATCTCGAGCTCAACTAACCCACAATAGTAGGGATAAGCTCCTTCATGTAGGATTGTTCAAAAAACTTTCTTTCCAACCACTTTGGTAATGACTCGAAAAGAAAGTTTATGTGGTAACCTAGGCTTATAGTTCTCAACATTGAAATGAATCAAGTTGGTGTTATCTGGGTCTAAAGCTCCTAATGCAGTCAACAGGTTTGTTCGCTGTTTAGGGAAACTTTGGAGAACTTCTAGGGTGGACATTACACAAGGTTCCTGAGCGATATATTCAACCACATTATAAAACTGAGCATCTTGGGAATTGGGATTAAATACTGCCTTCCGAAGAGTACTCTTAGGTGGGCGCAAAATCATGTCAAGAGTAGGTTTCTTGATAGACAAGGGGACAGTAGACAAGGACTCAGGAGAAATAGTAGAAGGGGATTTCCTTGAAGATGGATGATATTCATTTTTATCCACAGGTTTATCATAATTTTAACTTCGAGTTTGCAGCTGGATGGTATCTAAGAACATCATACAAATTTCTTTTGACGAACTAGAATTACCCTGATTAGACATGTGGTCTATCAGCTGTTGTTGAGAGGGAAAGGGATTCATAAGTACCGTAGGTGTGGGATTGGACTTAAAAAACTGGGAGATTTCTTCCCAACGAGGACACTCCTTTGAAAAATGGTCACCACCGTAGAGAAAATAGGGATATTTCTCTTTTCTTTTCCCTTTGTCATTATCACCATTGGTTGGTGGTGGAGTCTCCGGCTGGTTTCCAGGTTTTTTATTTTGATTCCTACCTTTCATTTTATTACCCGAGGTTTGAGTACTTTGAATAGAATTGACCTCAGTGGAAACCTTAGGAGTCGAAGGAGTAGGGGGGGTAGTTTGGGTTTTCTTGGCACGTTTCACTGTGGACAGGGACTGGATTGAACCAACAATCCCATCAACAGGTATTTCTGCTGCTGGATTAGCAGGATCGGTACTAGGGCGAGGAGCTTGAGGAATTAGGTCATAAAGAGTTTGATACTGGGAATAAACCAAGTCTAGGTACTGAGCCCAACTAATAGCCTTCTCTTCGGTGATGACACTGCCCATAGCCACATCTCATGCAATAGGAGGCAATAAGGATTTGGTTAACCAATCAGCTAGTAACTGATCTGGAATTGGGGGCCTTAGTAAGCCTTCTCCACCTTTTCCACTCATGAATATGATCAGATATGTGGGTGGAGGTGTTCTATTGCAGAGAGGTTAAAAGATCAATACCCATTTCATAATGAATAGGGAGCTAGAAGTGTGTAAGAAACATGGTTTCCAACGAGCCAAAATCCACAAACGAATGATGTGGGAGTTCAATGTACCACTTCATGGCCGTACCAGTCAAAGTTCACTGAAAGAGTCGTAATCGAATGAATTCATCCATGAGGGAGTTGGAAGAACACCATAAATGGAATTTCATAACACGGTTCTTCAGATCGTCTCCTTGCTTCCCATCGAATTTCAGAATATCCGATGGTAACTTTACCAGAATGGGTGGCCATGAGGGATTGTGTTGAATGGGTTCATTAATCAACTTGGACAAATCAGGTAAGTTCAAAGTTACTAGGAAAGGTAACTATCAGTTGGGTTGCACATACCAGTAATATTGATATGGCATATAATTACCAGTAGGACCATAAGTAGACTGATAAATAGGTTGCTGTGACGAAGAACAACCGGAAGATCCACCCGTAGGGGGTTGATTTCTGGGATTAGGACCACTAGGACCACTAGGGTCTCTAGGAGGAAGACCACCAAGGCCACCGGGACCACCAGGACCACCGGGACCACCGGGACCACCAGGAGGCAAACCACCAAACCCTTCAGGGCCACCAGGGGGAGGTAAACCTCCAAAACCACCAGAACCACTAGGAGGACGGCCATAAGGAGGAAAGCCACCAAATCCCCCAGAACCACTAGGGCCACAAATACCATAAGGAGGAAAGTTTCTAGATATTTCGGGGCCATTAGGCCCCCCAAGGGGAGGACCTCCATAAGGCGGTCCTCTACCACCTCCTGTAGTATGTATAGGTATCCCCTCCATAGCTGGCATGTAAGACCATTTGGGTTGCCCCCATGGCATAAAACTGTTACTAGGGTATGGAATTCTAGCATAAGGAATTCCTGTAGGATTGGGTGGATGATTACCTACATGTATTTGATAACCATAACCTCCAGAAGATTGAATGGTTACAGGTTGAGCCTCAGAGGGTTGACCTGAACTAGATGGGGGATTAACCACATTAGTATGGGTGGGAGGAACATAAATTGTAGATGGTTCTATGTTAGAGGTTTGTCCTTGACTAGGAACAATTTCGGTGTCAGATAACGTAGGTCGTGTCGGGGGTTGCCCCTCAACACTAGAAGGTGTAGACAAAACAGGAATTTAAGATTGAATCTCAGGTGCAGAAGACCTGGGAATATTAGGCATAGACATAGCATGAGAGGTGATAGGGGTGGTAATCTGACATGGGTTGTGGGTTGTTATTAGATGATCTATAATCGGTTAATTGGGTCTCGTAGAATCAGCCAGTGAACGATATCCCACAGGAAGAGATGTGGAACGTGCGGGTGTCGAGCCTAATAGGTCATCGATCTACTTTTCAATCTCCTGTGCATGGAGAATGGCAGTATGGTATTTCCTGCATTCTTCTTCATCTTTAGAAGAGTTTACACGGGTGCCAAATGAGGCAATGGCATGTCCTATAGGTGTCTCCCAAAATGGAGCATTGGGACCAAAATACGAACGGGTTGTATCGTCAACACGACCTTTTGTGGGAGAATGGAATGATGTATTTCCCCGAGAAGGTTATTGTACCAAGGGAGGTGAGTGTGAATAATATGGTACTCCACTTTTCGCAACCACATTGTCTCCCACTTGGGAGGTGGTAGCAGCTCCTTGGTCGATAGTTTCCATGGGATTTTCTCTTGAACAAGGAATAAAATCAGGTGGCAAGCCCCATACTCTTCTAGACTATCTTAACTCAGCTAGTTTGTATAGTTCCTAACTAACCTAGGGTCTAAAAATCTAGAAAACACACCGAAAAGAATTTCCCTACACAAGCTATAGGTCAAAACAAGCACACTTAAAATGATAGGAGGAGTTCAAAAGTCAGGTCTCTCACTAGGATTGTCAAGAAGGCACCACTCATGATATACCTCAAGGGTACATGCGTAGTAATCTCCTTGAATGTTGTTTTTGGTGTATGGCTCCAAACAAGACCTCCAAAGGGATTTTCTCAGATGGATACGGTACCCTAGTGGGGTCTCCTGATATACTCAAGGTACGTTGGAGATCCAATCGGTAGTAGTGTTGTTTAATGCATAACTGTACACAAGGGGCCTTCTAATATACAATTGAGTACGCGAAGTACCTTTCTATATACCTCAAAGGTACATGAAAGGATGTTCGATATACCAACGATACATGGAAAAACCACGCGAGTCATGGAATGTAATGCTGACAAATAACGACAGCTCCTACACTTAACGACACCTGAACACGTCTCTAACCTATCACTCAAGTTACTATGTAAATTTTAACCTACAACTACCGTTAATTTTAACTTGTACAGGTAGGTGGATGCATGATGTTTTGATAGAAAAGTAAAACCATGCAATATGCTAGTGCAAAATGTTCACTTTACCATTCAGTATGCCCACTTACGGGAGGGAAAGAGAGTGTTTTCCTTTTTGTTTCAAAACCAAAAATACTTCCACACAACAGTCATGAACATCAAATCAAAGACAAGCAATCACTTTTCCAAACTAATTTCTTCTTTCTGAAAGCAAATGAGAAGGGGAATAATCTCTTTTCCTGAAAGAAAAACAAGAAGCACACCTATATGCAAATGCACTCTATTTTTTCAATTTTCTCAAAACATAAGCAAATCTAACTTAAAACTACCATTTTTTATTTTATTTTTATCGAGATAGTTCTAAATGTATGAGAGATGAAAGATCATGAAGGTATTGAAAGATTGTAAAGCCAATTAGAAAACCAATGTCCAACGCTCAATGATAATATCCTAGTCTCAGTCAAAAAAATTATTTTTTAAAGGAAGGAAAAATAAGTTTACTATGCAAAAAAGAAATGGAACCTAGAAACTAATCTAGTGTTCTTCTTTTAGTCTATGCAATAGAAATGAAAAGAGATTTTAATAACACCCTGAGCTTTTCAGAAAACAAGAAACCCTTTTGCAAACACAACCAACAAGCATAGAAGCAGATGAACAAACAAAAGACCTAATCAAACTTTTGAAATTCCACTCAAATCAATCTTTAACCATAAAATTATCAGACCACAAGCATCAAATTTAGTAACACAAGTATGATAAGCAGAAATGAAAGCAACAAAATCCAAATTTTTTCAAATAAAAATGAGGAAAAAAGGCTTTGGAATGATGCCTACCTGGCATCGTGCTTCACAGGTGTTGACAGAGCTTTTCCAACACAACACCGCTTCTCACCAATAGGTTATAGGCGGTGGCACCGCATATTTCCCACTTTGTTCAGGAGGTGGCACTGCTTCTTGTACATAGCATAAGTGCAGTTCCCTATAGATGACCAAAACACAAGAAGAACGATGGATCAAGTAAAAAAAAAGACTAGATCAGGTAAAATACTGTTGAATTGAGTATGGAAATAGAGCATAAAAGACCGAAATGACTCAGATCTGAACAAATCTGGAAGTTTCAAACCCAAATGAAGCAAGTCAGAAAGTAGATCTGACTGAAGACAGTTGAAGAAGAGGGAGCCTGGATTCAGACAAGAGTTGCAGACTAAGGAAGATCATAACAACTAATATATCTATGTCCCCAGCAGAGTCGCCAGATTTGTTAGTTGGAATATTTCACCTCTTGTAGATAGCAAGGTGTTCCACTGGTCTGAATGGTTTAGATCCAGAACAAATAGAGGACAGAGGTTGAAGACTCTCCCTAGACACCGTAGATACCTGGAATGTAATGCTTCTATTGTTACCCTGTGTACCTGCAATAATCTTCAACATGCAAACATATCGAAACCACTAGAACCACCAGAATATAATCTACTAATATAATCTACTAGTATATGTTAGTGACTTAGGAATCTAACAACATACATGTGAAATCAAACAACAACAATATATGTGGGACAGAAATAAAATTGCATTAAAGAAATATGAAGAAGTTTACAACCAAGCCTTAGTGTTGACATGCATCTCCATGAAACCAAGCATTCTCATCTTCGTAAGCTCTGACTCTAGCTCTCTCTATGCTCTCTAATGATATGGACCAAGTGATCAATCCCATAGCATAAAAATACCTTAAGAGTTCTCCCTCTCAACCATGGCCATAAGCTTGTATTTATAAGGCTAGATGGATAGGGATGGTTGAGCGATTAGTGGGTGAGGTGACTTCTAAGATCCTAGGATGAGGGATCTCGATCTCAACTAACTAACAACAATAGGGATAAGGGAGGACACGAGGCTTATCATCTAGAAGCCTCGAGAAACTTCTCTTTTTCCCTTTCTACATAGGGTACCACATTTCTCCTTCAATGACAGAGCGGTTCTAGTAATAACCACCTATGGACCAAGGGCCATAAGTGGTGGCACTGCTTGTGGGCAACAGGGGATGGGCGGTGTGAACAAGGGTACTACTTTTGGATAACAAGGTAAGCGCGGTGCTGGGAATTTGTATGAAATATTGACATTTAGTATGGGTTTCCACTCAAGAAGCTGAGATTGAGGGCAAGTAGGTATGTCAAATGTCTTATCACATGATGGTGATAGGATTGTGGTATAACAAACATGGCACCTATCTGCATTTGTATATTTGAACACTTGGGTAATCAGCTTGCCTCCTAGTCGATCCACTTTTGTGAGTCACCTGAATCCTTTGATTCAATTCAAATAATTCTCTATCATATTCCTTGCATTACACATGGTTTCAGTCTCGTCAAGTCAATGCTTCCAAGTCATTTTCCATGCCACACAATTGTTCAAAGGATGTCTCATCAGTAACTTTATGTCACATGCCCCAATTTGTAAAACAATTTAATTTTATTGAGGAACATTATGTTATATTTTATGCTATGTTTTTAATTGATGACCAAGTGAGGTGAAGATTAATTAATGTATTTCTAAATATTTTATTAATAAATAAATAAATGATGAGACAACGGCTTATGGAAGTTGTTAAAAGAGTTTTAACTGGTCACTTGGTGGAGGAGACTAGGTGGAAAGTATACTAATAAGTGGCAGCATCCTCAAACTACTTCTAACTATTGCAGGTGGAAACTTCCCTATATTTGTGGTCATGATTCCCCAAGAAAGTGGAATTGGAGCAGGTGGCTCATTAAGTAAAAACCGACCTAGAAGACATAGGCATTATTATAAAATTTCCCATTAAAGACAGTTGAGGCTGCTCATTCTGAAAATGTGATCATTCAGTGTGAATGAAGTGCACATGAGAAATTCAATGGAGGGGAATTATTGAAGTGATTTTGAGGGGTTAACTGCTAAGAACTGAACCTATGCAACCATTAAGCTAAGGTTCTTACTGCTGTAAGAAAGATTGAATTACTGCTGGAATTTGACTAGTCAGGTGACAGAAGGTCTTAAGGACACATCCTTCACCCAGTACTCTACTAGGAGGACCAGGAAATAGGCTCGTGGGTCTTGAGGAACTGTAGACTAAGCTTTCTCCAGGAGTTGGTTGGGAGGAACAGCCTCCTTAAGCTGTTGTCACCTCATCATTTGACAGGTTTTTATTTTTTTAGGTTATTTATAATTTATTTACTGTTTTCAGCAAATGTTTATTAGTTTTCAAAGAAATGCATGTTATTGTTTTGATTAGGTTTTATACAGAAAAGAGCATCGTGTATTGATAAATTAGGGATATTTAGATTATATCTTAAAGACAGTAGTATTATCTCTAAATGAAAAGTAAATAGAATTGAATTACCACACTGTATTTTTCCACGCCTAGTATAGGCAGTACTCTAGTATAGCTGGTTGATTAAGTGAATGTGATGATTTGTTTATCAACTTTGAATGAAAAATGTAAATGACTTCTTTTATAGTTTGTATGTGAATCATTACAGAAAACAACAATACTTGCTCTAGCTACTAGAAGTATCTATATTAACTTATTTTCAAGAAAAGAAATGAATATATATATAATCATTTATAGACAAACTATTAACAGAAGCATTACTAGTACTAATAATTATTATAAACATAATAGATAGAATTAATTAAATAAACATAGGAACAATAAAAAAAACTAGGATTTTAACCAAGATAGTAATCCATAGGACTTGTTAATAAATTACTTCAAGTTCATATTTTACAATCTGTTCGGCAATACAAATGTTTTTAATGTAACCTTTCCAGACTTACTTAGGGTTTACAAGAGGTAGGTTTAATCCCTAAAAACAGACCTTTACATTCATAATCATAACCTAATATT
The DNA here is from genome assembly GCA_001517045.1 of Pseudotsuga menziesii. Classification (NCBI taxonomy): domain Eukaryota; kingdom Viridiplantae; phylum Streptophyta; class Pinopsida; order Pinales; family Pinaceae; genus Pseudotsuga; species Pseudotsuga menziesii. Next base: position 271,143 of record LPNX010859796.1, read on the forward strand.
TAACAGTTGTAAGTAATTATTTATAAAAAATAAATAAAAATAGAAAACACAAAACCAAATTCATTTCTGTAAATTCTATTTTCTTTTTTTAGAACTGTAGGGTAATTAAAATATTAACCCTTCTAAGCAAAACAGAGTACAAATTTTACTCTTTAACACAGTAAAAGCTTCCAATGAAATAATTTACTGTAAATCATTTTAATTACAAGATAACATAAAAGTTAAATAACATTGTTAATGATTTAAATAAGACACAAATTAGAATGTAACATAATGGCTCATAGGACTTTTATAAATTTTAGTTGAGGCTTAAATCCTGTACAAAACAAAACCTATAAATTCTTTTAAAAATAGAAATTAGTAAACCAAAATTTATAATTACTAATAACCCTTGTCAGTTTACAAGTTTCGTTGATTGAACAGTCTTATCATTACCACAAAGACTATTTTTAAAAAAATTGAAATATTCAGACAGTAATCGAAATAGCATGGTCATGACTTTAAGCCGAGATGGAAAAACAAAATCCTTTACATCGTCCAGGTCGTAAAGGCACTGTCACTAAAAACTTAATGTCATGGCTAAAATAGCCTTCAACATTCTTGCACACAATACCCTCTAGGGTTTCGAAGTCTTACAAAAACAAACAAACAAGAAGTAACAATCTAACATGTAAACCCAGGCCATGCCATAACCAGGAGCGAAGTTTCCTATCTTCCAACCACCATATCAAATGCAGGAGAAAACCCTCATTTACAACTAGGGCATACCAGGGTTGCATGGTCATGAAAGGGGAGAGTTTTTCTACTAATAAAGCCCAACTTCCATGAGAGGAACCTACATAGAGAAACCAACATTAGTACAGTTTTTAAAAAAATGAACTTAAAACTCAAGATTTCTGTAAAACAAGAATTTGTGGCTAGCATTTACTTGATATTGATGATTGTTGGAGAAAATGTGGATGCGAGTAGTTGGAGCATCCTGATGGCACATGGAAAGGAAAACCCCAGATGAGTTTAGTGTACAGGTTTCAACTAAAGCCGAAGGAAAATGAGAAAAACTCCAACCTGACGCAGAAGCACATAAATCGTGCTTCAAAACCATAATCTCAGTTCACAGTCAGCGGCCAACAAGATTTAGACTTCTTTACACCAGAAGGTTACATAGTAATGAACAAAGATTTGGAACCAACTTGTGTACTCACAAGAAACCAACTCTCAACATTTTGTTCAGAAGGAAACCTACAAACATGGAGGTGCATACAAGATTTCAATGGCCACGATCTCACAGCTCGACCAAACTAGATGAAGGAACCCTCACTCTGCAAAAATAAATGAGTAGGGTTTATTTTCTAAGTCAACTAGCTCGTGGATAGAACCATCACCACGTGTCCTTCGAGATTTATCTCTAGCATGGGTAGAAGGTCTATAGTCACGATGCTGCAAACAAAATGATTATAATCAAACCTTTAATCAAGTAAACGATGCAATATCTATGATTTCCAATGATATATTAATACCATGGAGTTTAGTGATGCTTAGGTTACCAATCATAAAATTTATCTTGGAAGTATCTCCTAGGTTATGTCAAGTTAAAATAATTTCTTTTGCTAACCATGTGTGCTAGGTCATAGTATAGTATCAAACTATATTGAACAACAAACTTATCTCAAATTTTACTAAATCAACTGGTATGAAGGCATAGTCATTTTATACAATGTGAAAATTATATAACGTCAAACCTAGGATAAGGTTGAAATGGATCTACATATTTTGAGTGTGTGGTCTTAAGAGTTTTAGAGTTAGCTCTTTTTCAGTAAAATAGGCTAGATTGTAGTTTAGAGCATGAAGTATTTCATTTGTATTTTCCAAAATAATCATGTACTTATGTTCAAGACTAGACTCTTAATGTGTACCTGTACCTAAGCTAAGCAAAGAGTCGGAGTACTATAATCTCATCCTAGATAAAATCTAGATCAAAATTACTATAAATGAAAGTACAAAATATTATTGGATATAATTGTAATCAACCATAACTTGAATTTCTTTGGCATAGTACCTTGATCATGTTTTTTTTTACCCATGCATATGCAGTTTGTTTAAATGTCATTATGGATTTTTGACAGCAAAAGAAATTAAGATCAACATTACCGCTTATGGGACAAGCTTCAGTTAAAACATTCTAAGTCTAACATTATAAACATGCTAGAGAAGTATCTTCTTGACTTGAATTTAAACATTATTTTACTGGAACATACGCTTACCTGCTAAACCTGTAAGGAACCATCAGTCCAACTGTGTTAGCTTAAAGCTAAGTAAGCACCACTCTCACATAAGAAAATTTCTCTACTTGACAAAAGAAATCAACAGTATTTATAGCATCAGTAAATTACAAGATTCTTTCTACTTTCAGGAAAATTACAACTGCTAAGTTGAAAACAGTATTAACACAATTTTTAAAGACAAGCCTCTAGATAATACAATTTCTTAAAAAGAAGTAATCTGTGTTTCTCTTTCAAAATATTTTATTATCTGCTAACAGTTAGGGGTAATTTAGCGGTGACAATTGACATTTTATGTTGAATGAAAAATTTTAAAATTTTACGAATATTTGGGTTATTACACTTTACCTATCCATAGAGTCAGTCATGTCTGAGTCAGTTTCATCACTTCAAATAAAATTGTGTTCCATGTTTCATTTCACTGATGGGGGAATCGTTATGGTGCTCCTTTGACGAGTCTATTCCCATCGACTTCGGCTCATTATCAGGGAATTAGACCTAGAAACCTAGCCAAGTACCTTGAATCATGCATGCCTCAATGCCAGGTTTCCTCGCTTTCAACAGTAGGTTTTCATCAATGACCTCTAACTGAAATATTCTATCAAGTGCTCAACTTCATAACATCTATTCACAGTTAGGAAAATGTACTGAGATACCTTGGGGGTCATTGACATTAATGATGATTTCCTTTGCACTTGTTAACAGTATACATCCATTAGAGGAAATTTTAACTCAAAATGGGCCTTTTAAATTTTTTTCAAATTTCATGTCATCATGTGTTAGCCAATGAAATTGCTTTAAATTTGAAATACCGTATAGGTCTTAAACACTTTTTTAATATAAATTTGGGGATAGGTATCATAAAAAAAACTAATTTTTTTGTTTGTATTTTTGACATATCTCCCTATGTTTTTACTCAAATTTCGATCGGGATAGCTCGTTGGATGCGGAATTCAATGAGTACCCACTCGGAATACTTTTTATGGACCCCGCTACCCCAAAAACAAGAAATTCCTGAAAAAACAGAATGATGACATCATCATTTCATTTTTTCAGGTATTTCTTGTTTTTGGGGTAGTGGGGTCCGTCAAAAGTATGCCGAGTGGGTACTCGTTGGATGCGGAATTTAATTCCGCATCCAACGAGCTCTCTCAATCAAAATTTGAGTAAAAGCATGGAGAGATATGTCAAAAATACAAACAAAAAAGTAGTTTTTTTTCTTTTCTTCCTCCAAAATTAATAAATATTATTTTATTATTTTAACTATTATTTTATTAGTTCATTTTAGGAGGCCCATTTTGAGTTGAAATTTCCTCTAATGAATGACCGGTAATCAAGTGGTGTTTTCCATGTTCAACATCAAAAAATCTATTCACATGGTTAGAATCGTATCAGTTGAGATTGGAATGAAGACCCTGAGCGATTAGTCTTCATCACCATGGTTTCCTATCCTCAGGTTGCGTTTGGAGATCAGTTAGAGTCTTGACATGGATCCACATTGTATGTCTGGTGGTTATGTTAAGTATTTGAGGTTAAGTAACATGGATCTACCTTGTATGTTTCGTAGCCATGTTCTGCCTTTTACATCAAATATTCATGGATCTAAAATGTATTTTTGGTAGCCATGACATGGTCATCATCATGGATATGCAGTGTATTGGTCTGTAGCCATGATTGAGTTGGATAAGTCAGTTGTCAGTTATAAAGTCATCTCTCATTTCCTATATACCAAATTGATATCTTCCAAACTATTTCACCATTCACTTCATTCTAGCCTAATACCTTAGGGGGAATTCTGTTGCACCTGAAAATTCCACAATTGTTTGTTTTCCTTTCAGAGAGACCATCCTGAGATTCCCTTGACAAATTTTTTCCATCCAAGGGAAGGTCAATGCTTTCTCCCAATTCTGACAAAGTGCCGACGATGCTCTATCTAGTGGAGTAAAGTACATCGGTCCCCCTTTGTCTTTTGGAAGTAGGAATCATTTATGCTTCTCCTTTTTCAGAAATGAGCACTGACATTTTTTCACCTAAAACCAAGTGCGTCAATCATCCAAAAGCATGAAAAAATAATTTTCTAGAAGCTTCCTTACTAAAGCTTCCGTGGAGTTAGTTCCTATTGGATAGGGAGAGGTGGAATTCACCTTCCTCACATGCTGGGATTGTCTCCTATCCACTTCCCTAGTGAATCTCATGTTAGGCCACCTATAAATGAATCCTTCATGGAGTGAGTGGAAGAGGCCAAAATAAAGCACCCGTATGTTGTTGTATTGAGAGTTGGTTAGAGGCAAGATAGAGTGAGCTTGTATGTGAAGAGATTGTCATAGGTGTGAAGGATTGTAGATCTGTTATAGAGGATAAAACCATCCACATCAATGCTTGGTTGCAACTTCACTGTCTTTTTCTATTAATACAAAAGTGTTCCCCTTTCCCATATTTAATGTGTTTTAACTTCAATTAAATATTGTTGGATTCCTTAATCACTGACATAGGTAATTGGTTTGTCATGATGCTCTCACTTTTTTTTTCTATCTTTTGATCTATTTTACAGGAATTGAGCATCGCAAGGAATTTTGGAATGAAGACAAAGTGGACTTAGATGTGAAGTATAATTTTAGTTTCATTTTATGCAAACTGATTATTTAGGGGAAGGATATGCTATTGTGCTCTTTTGTTCTACACTTGTGTCTTACAGGGTAGAGGAACAGCTCTTGTTCGCAAGAGGTATAAAATTCTTGATAACAGCTATGGGACCCAAGATAATATTATTTTGTCATTTACACATTAAATTGGGTCATGCAAATAATAAATGTGGAGAAAATAAAGTGGCATCGCTTCATAAGAACATTTGGAGGTTCATGTAGACCTTGGGTGGCTAGATTCTTCCATACATATGTCATGAATTTACCCCAAATTAAAAATTATGAGTAATGGAATTTTATTGGAAGGTGTAGAGGTTTCAAGTAACATATCATGATCCCAAATTGAATGGATGAATAGGATTAACTCCCCATACAATATGAAGACGCTAGGAAGAAACTAGGTGCCACTTGGAGAGAGACTCCCTGCGTTTTATGACAACAATGACGTAAGATTATATGACAAGTCAGACATGATTGCAGACCTGATTTCATACCTATGAAAATGTGACATTTCAGGGCTAAAAATATCCTCCAAGATGGCTCACTTGGGTTTGGTGGCATAAATTCATGTTTGGAGGAAGATGAAGGGTTGAGGAGAAGGACAAGTGTCATGGAGTTTACTAAACATCAACGCTGAGTTGGAGGAAGCATATGGGAATGAATTAGACCTTTGAGGACCATAGGAGGCTTATAAAAATATTTGATGAGGAATTATAATGTATTTTTATCATTTTATAATTTTCCTTTGGTGTTTTGGAAAGCACTAGCTTGTCCATTGCATGGTAAGTGCTCACTTACCCTGCCAATGAGCCAATTTTGAGAAAGTGAGATTACAATCCAATTTGGATATGGGAGATGAAACCATGAGATATAATTTGGATCTTAATGGAGTGTGTTTACTACATATAGGAGTATTATACTATTCGTAACCCATCTCTCCTTCCATTCTCTCAATCCCCACTTCAATATTTCAATATTTCTCTGTGATGGCACACTTGTGTGAATGGTGGTTGTGACCTATTGAGTGCAATTGATTCCAAAGAATTGGTGAATTATTTATGGCTCTGTAATATGTCTCCAATCCTATCTGTAAGTATAAATCAGCAGAAATACATGTGCAAATTTCCACATTTTCAAGTTGTGTTGTGACTAGTTTCCATGTGTTGATTTCTCATTTCAATGGAGTTGTATATATGATGTATGTCGCAACTTGTATATGATGTTATATGATTTTAGTGAGATATTAATATTATTTTAATGATATATATTCATTATGCTATGTTCTGAACCATTATATACACAATTTGTAAGTCAAAGTTGAGCTTTTACATGTCATTTCCTTTAAGCAAATATCATTGACTTTATGCATTCGAATATGAAGCTTTACACCTATGTTGCAGAAATATTAACCATACCAAATGAAAATAATTATGTATAATATCATTCCTAATACTCTATTTTACAATTTGGTAGGGTCTCATAGGAGTTGGAGAACAATTTCTGCTCACACCCTAGGGGGAATCGCACCATAAATTACCAGTAATTTTACCATGTTTTCCAATGTTCCCAAATCGAGTTGCAAATGTCTATAACCTGTAATAAATTTATTAGAGAGTAAATTTAGTGGTCCTAATACTCCCCATATAAGTCTCTACCAAATTTTGAGACCCTCTTGTTGTTAGAATAATCAACCCATAGTTTACCCTCTTACACATTAATTTAATTATTTTTGTCTTATTGGCCTAGTTCATGTGTCCCACCTTGTGCAACTTGTCTTTTACCAATCCATAGTGGTCAAACTTGCATTATTTGACTCATGTAGCACATGGGAAAGCCTAAGGAATCAAATCTGCTTTATTCCTGGCCTCCTAGGCGCCCTTCTGCTTTTTCTACTTTACTCCCTGCTTCTTCAGTGTTTTAAGGCAAATGGAAAAGCTAGACTAGGTGAGGTGAACTAGTTTTTTGTCCTCTTCATCCTCCACTCTTTTCTCCTTGAAAAAGAATGTATGAGATTCCATTCCACCACTCTTTAGCTTTCCTAAGCCATTTTTCCAATTCATGAGCTCCATGACAGATTTGGGATCAACTTTTTACACCTATGGGGGATTTTCTTATTTTTAGTAAGCCTGCTTTATGCTAGATTTGAATTGCTCCTCATGCATTCAAATCCATGATGTATGTTATTTATTCAGCAACCTATTATGTTATAGGGTTGGCTATTGTACACTGAGTTAATACAGTTTAGTGTTCAACTCCAATTTCAGTCTCTTTTGTGAGTGATTTTGCATGATCAATTGTTAATTGTTGTGAGTAAATTTAATCTATCACTGGGTTCAATTTCCACATGGTATCAGAGCCATTGCAGATCGATTTCTCTCCTCCAAAATTGTTTTGTAGGTTCGACATCAGTGACTGGGAGCCTTCTACTGATAGTCAGGACAGATTTTCTAAGCTATGGATCAATCACAGAAAACTATCTTGACTCCCTTCAATTTCTTTGAATGGAAAACAGAGATGGAGATACTGTTGAGAGAGAAAGGCCGCTATAGGGTGACTATGGCAACAGAAGTAGAGCCCAATGCAGCTGTAGAGAAGATAAAATGGCACAACAGGAGGGATGAGGCCTATGGTCTCCTATGTCTGAGTATTTCCAGAGACCTCCTTTTCCATATTCATGGATTGACATCACTGGATGAATTATGGGAGAAGCTTTCTGATCTTTTTGGAAAGACAGATGAGATGAGGGGACATCAAATTGAAAATGAGCTGATTTCTCTGAGTCGAAATAGCTTTGAATCCCTGCAGCTATATTTCTCCAAGTTCAAAGCACTAGTTTTGCAGCTAAAACAGTGTGGGATCAAAAAAGAAAGATGATCAGCTCATCTTGGCCATCCTCTCAAAGCTAGGCCCTAACTATTCAGTGTTTTTTTCGACCTTCTATGCCACAAAACTGATAGCTCAAACCTGGAAGATGCCTAGCCTTGCATATTTCATGGAATCTCTCACATAAGAACAGGACAAGCTGGTGATGATGGGCACCATCAAACCATCCAAAGATCAAGATTTGATTTCTGGATATTTGAAAGTGGATTCAAAAAGAAAAAAGAAAGATAAAAAGCCACCTGAGAAAAAGAGAGACAAGAAACAGTCTCCAGAGGAGCCACAAGGTTCCAAGAAGAACTACCAGAAGAAGAAAAACAAAGGTGAAATGAGCAAGTGCGCATATTGCAATAAGGGAAATCACACTGAAAGCTCTTGTATGAAGAAGCAAATAGACATGCTGACCCAACTCCTGGAGAAGAATGGCATCTCCCTTCTAGAAAGCTCAAAGAAGAGAGAAGGAGGATCAAGTTCAGATGACAGAGAGAGAGTTCATGCATTTGTTGCTGGCACATCAAGCTCACCTAGTTTTATCATTGATTCTGGAGCTTCAAGACACATGGTTTCAACCAAGGAGGCATTCTCCTAACTTGACATGTCGAAAGGACCACCTATAGTACTAGGAGATGACTCTCTCACTGAAAGTTTGGGCAAAGGGAGGATTGATCTTGATCATGGTCAGTTCAGCAATGTGTTGTATGTACCTAGTCTTGCCTCCAACCTCTTGTTAGTGTACCAGATGAATCACACTGGGTCTCCTAAGAAATTCATATTCTCCCCTGATGAAGTTGATATCACAGAGATCTCAAGTGGTAGAGTCATTGCAAAAGGAGTTGTGAATCACGCTCAAAAGGTATACATGTTCTCACACTTCCTACCTTACTCAAACCCCTCTGCTCTTTTGATTCATGCTAATGAAGAAAGAAAGATTTGGAATGAAATATTTGTCCACCTAAACTACAAATATCTTTCTAATCTTAGTGAAAAAGAGATGGTCATAGGGTTTCCCAAGATAAAATTTTCCAAAGGAGTCTGCCAAGGTTGTATCCTAGGAAAACACCCAGAGCACAAATTTGAGAGAGCTAGTCATGAGAGAACCTCTGCACCCCTCGAGCTGATCCAAAGTGATGTTTCTGGCCCATTCCCTCATATTTCCATGAGTCAGGCCAAATATGCATTGAATTTCATTGATCACTTTTCCAGGTATCGATGGGTTCACTTCCTGAAACACAAGTCTGAAGTTTTTGGCCTATTCAAAGTCTTTAAGACTTTGGTTAAGAACCAGTCCGGAAGGAAACTCAAGGCCCTCAGATATGACAATGGTAGTGAGTATTTCAAGTCTGAGTTTATTAATTATTTTGCAGATGTAGGTATTCAGATGCAGAATTCTATCCCTTACACACCACAGCAAAATGGTGTTGCTGACAGGAAGAACAGATCACTGAAGGAGATGGCAACATGCATGATGGAGGCCAAAACTTTGCTACCAAAGTACTGGGCCAAAGCTATCAACTGTGAAGCCTATATTCAGAATAGGTTTCCTCATAAACATCTTGATGGTATGACTCCCTTCGAATCATGGAGTGGGCACAAGCCAGATGTGACCCATTTCAGGATTTTTGGCTCAAAGGCTTGGGCTAGAATTCCAACAGAGAAGAGGAAGGATTTGCAGCCCCAAAGCCAAGAGTGTCTTTTTTTTGGATACTCTGAAGATTCAAAAGTGTACAATTTGATAAATTTGAGCACAAACAAAGCCTTCATTGAAAGGTGTGTTCAGTTTGAAGAAGAACCCCTTGCAGCAGTGGAAGTTGGTGAAGCCTCTTCACCACCTGAAACTCAAGAAGTAAGTAAAGAGTTTGTTGAACATGCTGATTCTGATTTTTCTGATGGAGATGATTTTATTGCATGCCCTAACAGCCCTACAAGGAAAAAATAAGTATCCAAGACACTACATGCAGCAGGAGAGCTAGCTGGGGATCCCAATGACCCAAGGAGGACTAGATCTCAATTTGAGAGTGGTCTATGCATGAAGGATCCTATGTTTGATGAAAAATGCTATTTTATGGTAGAGTCTGATCCTAAAACATATTAAGAAGCAGAAATATATCCAAGATGGAAAACATCCATGAAGGAGGAGTTCAGCTCACTCCAGAAGAGAAACACATGGGAGCTAGTGGATCTTCCCCAGGGAAGAAAGTTAGTCCAGTGTAAGTGGGTCTATAAGACAAAATTTGCTGCTGATGGTTCACCACTGAAGCACAAGGCCAGATTGGTAGCCAAGGTCTACTCACAGGTTCATGGCATAGATTACAATGAGAAATTTTCCCCAGTGGCAAAGATGGATTCCATCAGGCTAGCCTTAGCCATTGCAGCCTCAAGGCAATGGGAGGTACATCACATGGATGTAAAATGTGCCTTCCTGAATGGAGATCTCACTGAAGAGATATATATGCAGAAGCCTCAAGTTTTTTCTACTAACCCTTCTCTTGTGTGCAGGTTGAGAAAGTCATTGTATGGGCTAAAGCAAGCCCCCAGGGCTTCGTATGCCAAGATCGATAGATTCTTGCTATCACTGAATTTTTTTCGGTGCAAATCAGATCCAAATGTCTATTTGAAGTTATTTAATGGTTCATTAATGATCATTGTGTTATATGTTGATGACCTCCTCATTACAGGAAGCTCAAAGGCTAAGATTGCTTCCTTAAAAGGAGCTATGAACCAAGCCTTCTCCATGACAGATTTGGGGCTCTTAAGTAAATTTTTTGGGGCTTGAGATTGCTCAAACCAAATATGGAATAAAGGTGCACCAGTGAAAATATGCCTTGGACTTGCTGAACAAATTCAGAATGAAGGATCACAAAGCAAGCAAAACTCCTTTCCTTTCAGGAGTGAAGCTGGAAGAAGCTGATTCTTCACCTATGGTAAACAATACACTGTATAGGCAATTGATTGGATGTTTGTTGTATCTGAAACATACTAGACCTGATATTTCTTATGCAGTAAGTGTGGATTCTATATACATGGATCAGCCTCATGAGATCCATTGGAAAGCATCCAAAAGGATCCTTAACTTTATTCAGGGAACAAGGACACATGGGATCTTCTATAAAGGAAAATATGATCTTGATTTGATTGGATTTACTGACAGTGATTGGGCAAGTGATAGCACAGATAGAAATTCCACATCAGGATATGTTTTCATGCTTTTAGAAGGGCCAATCATCTGGTCAAGCTAGAAATAGAGTGCCATTGCACTCTCATCTACAGAAGCAGAGTACAGAGGAGTTGTTAATGCAACAACTCAATGTTTATGGTTGCAGGGTTTACTTGGAGAGTGTGGCTTCGAACCAGAGTACTCAACTACCATCTACTGTGATAACCAGAGTACCATTCAAATCTACAAAGATCCAGTTCATAAGTAGAGAACCAGACACATTGAGATCCATATGCACTACATCAGAGAACTTGTGCATGATGGCACCATTTACCTACTCTTGTGTTCATCTTCAGAACAAGTAGCTGATATCTTCACCAAAGAATTTTGTGAGAAGACCTTCAGCAATCTCAAATCACTACTGGAGATTTCTGATCATGCTGTGAAGCATGAGTGAAGACAAGATTTCCAAATTTTGTTTACAGTCCATGTTTAAGGGAGGATTTTCCCAAGTTGGTTTTGCCTCTTTCCTTGTTTAAATGGACATGCAGTATGTAAAGGGTGACTAAGCCTTGTTTCTAGGCCCTATAATTTTCTAATTTATTACTCATATGTCAGGCTTAAGGGGGGGTTTTAGAATAATCAACCCATATTTTACCCACTTAGACATTAATTTAATTATTTTTGTCTTATTAGCCTAGTTCATGTGTCCCACCTTGTGCAAGTTGTCTTTTACCTATCCATAGTGGTCAAAATTGCCTTATTTGACTCATGTAGCACATGGGAAAGCCCAATGAACCAAATCTACTTTATTCCTGGCCTCCTAGGTGCCCTTCTTCTTTTTCTGCTTTATTCCCTGCTTTTTTAGTGTTTTAAGGCAAATGGAAAAGCTAGACTAGGTGAGGTGAACTAGTTTTTTGTCCTCTTCATCCTCCACTCTTTTCTCCTTGAAAAAGCATGTATGAGCTGCCATTCCACCACTCTTTAGCTTTCCTAAGCCATTTTTCCAATTCGTGAGCTCCATGACATATTTGGGATCAGCTTTTTACACCTATGGGGGATTTGCTTATTTTTAGTAAGCCTGCTTTATGCTAGATTCGAATTGCTCCTCATGCATTCGAATCCCTGATGTATGTTATCTATTCAGCAACCTATTATGTTATAGGGTTGGCTATTGTACACTGAGTTAATACGGTTTATTGTTCAGCTCCAATTTCAGTCTCTTTTGTGAGTGATTTTGCATGATCAATTGTTAATTGTTGTGAGTAAAATTAATCTATCACTGGGTTCAATTTCCACACTTGTGCCATTAGAATCTCCTAGAGTCGAGACGAATTTTCCCCAAATTCTGCCTTTGTTGGTAATTTTTTAATTCAGTCATTACAGTGGTGTCAGAGCATGATCTTAGAACATGTTGGATTCCTCTATTAATTTTTCCTAATGATTAACTTCGTCCATTAGAAACTGAGGCTGGATACATTAACAGTGGGATAGACAAAAATGAATAAATCAATTCTAGGTAGGAGGATATTAGAAAAGAAATTGGATTTGGAAACATGGATGAAAATAAATATAATTAGGCCCTTAATATATTCATTAAATCATCTATTTAATTGATGACCAAAAATTTTATGCAAGGTTTCTAATTGTTGGCTAGCCAACTTGGCGAAAAGTCAACACCCATGAGTAGTAGTAGTTCACTTTATGTTGAGAATAAGACCAATGGGAAAGCTATTTTTCAAAGACTAGACCTCATAACCAACACCATGAGTTCAAGAATTAGAATGGACCTACAATACCTAAGTTTTTAGAGTCCAAAGAATTCCCTTACACTACTTATGATGTGAGGGAAGCAACAAATGATTTGGCAGCAACTAAGTGATGAATGTAGGAAAGTCCTACCTTTCGATCAGTTCATTAGAGCCTCTCTTCATTTTAAGTAAGGAGGAAATGGGGTTAGGTAAAATTATATTAATAATGAAATAAACTACACCATGGGAAAAGTAACTATTCTTTCCTTTGATGATTCCTCACAAATCTCTTCTATTTCTTGGTTGCAAAAATTAAGTGTGTATTTTTAGTTAAATCCTATGGTTGAAGAAGATGCATTGAAAATGGCCATTTTTCATCTTGAAGGGGAAGCTAGTGATTAGTGGCTCCAAGGTGTGGAAATTTAACCCAGTGATAGATTAATTTTACTCACAACAATTAACAATTGATCATGCAAAATCACTCACAAAAGAGACTGAAATTGGAGCTGAACACTAAATTGTATTAACTCGGTGTACAATAGCCAAGACTGTATCATAATAGGTTGCTGAATAAATAGCATACATCAGGGATTTGAATGCATGAGGAGCAATTTGAATCTAGCATAAAGCAGGCTTACTAAAAATAAGCAAATCCCCCATAGGTGTAAAAAGATGATCCCAAATCTGTCATGGAGCTCACGAATTGGAAAAATGGCTTAGGCAAGCTAAAGAGTGGTGGAATGGCAGCTCATACATGCTTTTTCAAGGAGAAAAGAGTGGAGGATGAAGAGGACAAAGAACTAGTTCACCTCACCTAGTCTAGATTTTCCATTTGCCTTAAAACACTGAAAAAGCAGGGAATAAAGTAGAAAAAGCAGAAGAGCGCCTAGGAGGCTAGGAATAAAGAAGATTTGATTCCTTGGGATTTATCATGCACTACATGAGTCAAATAAGGCAAGTTTTACCACTATGTATAGGTAAAAGACAACTTGCACAAGGTGGGACACATGAACTAGGCTAATAAGACAAAAATAATTAAATTAATGTCTAAGTGGGTAAACTATGAGTTGATTATTCTAACACCCCCCCTTAAGCATGAATTATGAGTAATATATCAGAAAATTATAGGGCCTAGAAATAAGGCTTAGCAACCCTTTACATACTGCATGTCCATTTAAACAAGGAAAGAGGCAAAACCAACTTGGGAAAATCCTCCCTTAAACATGGACTGTAAAACAAAATTTTGGAATCTTGTCTTCACTCATGCTTTCACAGCATGATCAGAAATCCCTAGCAGTGATTTGAAATTGCTGAAGGTCTTCTCACAAAATGCTTTGGTGAATATATCAGCTACTTGTTCTGAAGATGAACAGAAGAGTAGGTGAATGGTGCCATCATGCACAAGTTCTCTGATGTAGTGCATATAGATCTCAATGTGTCTGGTTCTCTACTTTTGAACTGGATCTTTGCAAATTTGAATGGTACTCTGGTTATCATAGTATATGGTAGTTGAGTACTCTGGTTCGAAGCCACACTCTCCAAGTAAACCCTGCAACCATAAACATTGAGTTGCTACATTAACAACTCCTCTGTACTCAGCTTCTGTATATGAGAGTGCAATGGCAGTCTGTTTCTTCAATGACCAGATAATTGGCCCTTCTGCAAGCATGAACACATATCCTGATGTGGAATTTCTATCTGTGCTATCACCTTCCCAATCACTGTCAGTAAATCCAATCAAATCAAGATCATATTTTGCTTTATAGAAGATCCCATGTGTCCTTGTTCCCTGAACAAAGTTAAGGATCCTTTTGGCTGCTTTCCAATGGATCTCATGAGGCTGATCCATGTATCTAGAATCCACACTTACTGCATAACAAATATCAGGTCTAGTATGTGTCAGATACAACAAACATCCAATCAATTTCCTATACAGTGTATTGTTTACCATAGGTGAAGAATCAGCTTCTTCCAGCTTCACTCCTGAAAGGAAAGGAGTTTTGCTTGCTTTGCAATCCTTCATTCTGAATTTGTTCAGCAAGTCCAAGGCATATTTGGAATGTTGCACCTTGATTCCAGATTTGGTTTGAGCAATCTCAAGCCCCAAAAATTGACTTAAGAGCCCCAAATCTATCATGGAGAAGGCTTGGTTCATAGCTCCTTTTAAGGAAGCAATCTCAGCCTTTGAGCTTCCTGTAATGAGGAGGTCATCAAAATATAACATACTGATCATTAATGAACCATTAACTAACTTCAAATAGATGTTTGGATTTTATTTGCACCGAACAAAATTCAGTGATAGCAAGAAGCTATCGATCTTGGCATACCAAGCCTTGGGGGCTTGCTTTAGCCCATAGAATGACTTTCTTAACCTGCACACAAGAGAAGGATTAGTAGAAAAACCTTGAGGCTGCTGCATATATATATATTTAGTGAGATATCCATTCAGGAAGGCACATTTTATATCCATGTGATGTACCTCCCATTGCCTTGAGGCTGCAATGGCTAAGGCTAGCCTGATGGAATCCATCTTTGCCACTGGGGCAAAGGTCTCATTGTAATCTATGCCATGAACCTATGAGTAGCCCTTGGATACCAATCTGGCCTTGTACTTCAGTGGTGAACCATCAGCAGCAAATTTGGTCTTATAGAACCACTTACAATGTACTAGTTTTCTCCCTAGAGGAAAATCCACTAGCTCCCATGTGTTGCTCTTCTGGAGTGAGATGAACTCCTCCTTCATGGATGTTTTCCATATTGGATCTCCTGCTGCTTCTTCATATGTTTGAGGATCAAACTCCACCATCAAATATAATTTTTCAGCAAACATAGGATCCTTCATGCACAGACCACTCTCAAATTGAGATCTAGTCCTCCTTGGGTCATTGGGATCCCCAGCTAGCTCTCCTGCTGCATGTAGTGTCTTGGATACCCATTTTGGGCTTGTAGGGATGTTAGGGTCTGCAATAAACTCATCTCCATCAGAAAAATCAGAATCAGCATGTTCAACAAACTCTTTACTTAAATCTTAAGGTTTAGGTGGTAAAGAGGCTTCACCAACTTCCACTGCTGCAAGGGGTTATTCTTCAAACTGAACACACCTTTCAATGAAGGCTTTGTTTGTGCTCAAATTTATCAAATTGTACCCTTTTGAATCTTCAGAGTATCCAACAAAAAGACACTCTTGGATTTGGGGGTGCAAATCCTTCCTCTTCTCTGTTGGAATTCTAGCCCAAGCCTTTGAGCCAAAAATCCTGAAATGGGTCACATCTAGCTTGTGCCCACTCCATGCTTTGAAGGGAGTCATACCATCAAGCTGTTTATGAGGAACCATATTCTGAATATAGGCTGCATAGTTGATAGCTTCGGCCCAGTACTTTGGTGGCAAATTTTTGGCCTCCATCATGCACGTTGCCATCTCCTTCAGTGATATGTTCTTCCTCTCAGCAACACCATTTTGTTGTGGTGTGTAAGGGATAGAATGCTGCATCTGAATACCTACATCTGCACAATAATTAATAAAATCAGAATTTACATACTCACAACCATTTTCATATCTGAGGGCCTTGAGTTTCCTTCCAGACTGGTTTTCAGCCAAAGCCTTAAAGACTTTGAAGAGGCTAAAAACTTTAGACTTGTGTTTCAGGAAGTGAACCCAGCAATACCTGGAAAATTCATCAATAAAATTCAATGCATATTTGGCCTAACTCATGGACATATGAGGGAATGGGCCAACAACATCATTGTGGATCAGCTGGAGGGGTGTAGAGGTTCTCTCATGACTAGCTCTCTCAAATTTGTGCTCTGGGTGTTTTCCTAGGATACAACCTTGGCAGACTCCTTTGGAAAATTTTATCTTGGGAAACCCTATGACCATCTCTTTTTCACTAAGATCAGAAAGATATTTGTAGTTTAGGTGGCCAAATATTTCATGCCAAAGCTTTCTTGCTTCATTAGCATGAATCAGAAGAGCAGAGGGGTTTGAATAGGGTAGGAAGTGTGAGAACATGTATACCTTTTGAGCATGATTCGCAACTCCTTTTGCAATGACTCTACCGCTTGAGATCTCTGTGATCTCAACTTCATCAG
>LPNX010859796.1:288015-310554 GCA_001517045.1 Pseudotsuga menziesii
CAGTGTGGATCATCTGGTACACTGATAGGAGGTTGGAGGCAAGACCAGGCACATACAGCACATTGCTGAACTGACCATGATCAAGATCTATCCTTCCTTTGCCTAAAATTTCAGTGAGAGAATCATCTCCTAGTACTATTGATTGTCCTTTCGACTTTTCCAGTGAGGAGAATTCCTCCTTATTCGAAACCATGTGTCTTGAAGCTCCATAATCAATCATAAAACTGGGTGAGCTTGATGTGCCAACAACTAATGCATGAACTCTCTCTCTGTCATCTGAACTTGATCCTCCTTCTCTCTTCTTTGAGCTTTCTAGAAGGGAGATGCCATTCTTCTCCAGGAGTTGGGTCAGCATATCTATTTGCTTCTTCATACAAGAGCTTTCAGTGTGATTTCCCTTATTGCAGTATGCACACTTGCTCATTTCACCTTTGTTTTTCTTCTTCTGGTAGTTCTTCTTGGAACCTTGTGGCTCCTTCGGAGACTGTTTCTTGTCTCTCTTTTGCTCAGGTGGATTTTTATCTTTCTTTTTGCTTTTTGAATCCACCTTCGAATCTCCAGCAATCAAAGCTTGATCTTTGGATGGTTTGATGGTGCCCATCATCACCAGCTTGTCCTGTTCTTGTGTGAGAGATTCCATGAAATTTGCAAGGCTAGGCATCTTCCAGGTTCGAGCTGTCAGTTTTGTGGCATAGAAGGTCGAAACAAACACTAAATATTCAGGGCCTAGCTTCAAGAGGATGGCCAGGACAAGTTGATCATCTTTCTTTTTGATCCCACACTGTTTCAGCTGCAAAACTAGTGCTTTGAACTTGGAGAAATATAGCTGCAGGGATTCAAAGCTATTTGGACTCAGAGAAATCAGCTCATTTTCGATTTGATGTCCCCTCATCTCATCTGTCTTTCCAAAAAGTCAGCAATATTCTCCCATAATTCATTCGGTGATGTCAATCCATCAATATGGAAAAGGAGGTCTCTGGAAATACTTAGACACAGGAGACCATAAGCCTCATCCCTCCTGTTGTGCCATTTTATCTTCTTTGCAGCTGCATTTGGCTCTACTTCTGTTGCCATAGTCAACCTGTAGAGGCCTTTCACTCTCAATAGTATCTCCATCTCTTCTTTCCATTCAAAGAAATTGAAGGGAGTCAAGATAGTTTTATGTGATTGATCCATAGCTTAGAAAATCTGTCCCGGCTGTCAGTAGAAGGCTCCCAGTCACTGATGTTGAATCTGAAATTTTTTTTTTGAAGGAGAGAAACAATATACAATGGCTCTAATACCATGTGTAAATTGAACCCAGTGATAGATTAATTTTACTCACAACAATTAACAATTGATCATGCAAAATCACTCACAAAAGAGACTGAAATTGGAGCTGAACACTAAATTGTATTAACTCAGTGTACAATAGCCAACCCTGTATCATAATAGGTTGCTTGATAAATAACATACATCATGGATTTGAATGCATGAGGAGCAATTTGAATCTATCATAAAGCAGGCTTACTAAAAATAAGCAAATCCCCCATAGGTGTAAAAAGCTGATCCCAAATCTGTCATGGAGCTCACGAATTGGGAAAATGGCTTAGGAAAGCTAAAGAGTGGTGGAATGGCAGCTCATAAATTCTTTTTCAAGGAGAAAATAGTGGAGGATGAAGAGGACAAAAAACTAGTTCACCTCACCTAGTCTAGCTTTTCCATTTGCCTTAAAACACTGAAAAAGCAGGGAATAAAGCAGAAAAAATAGAAGGGTTCCTAGGAGGCTAGGAATAAAGCAGATTTGATTCCCTGGGCTTTCCCATGCACTACATGAGTCAAATAAGGAAATTTTGACCACTATGGATAGGTAAAAGACAACTTGCACAAGGTGGGACACATGAACTAGGATAATAAGACAAAAATAATTAAATTAATGTCTAAGTGGGTAAACTATGGGTTGATTATTCTAACACATGGTATTATAAACTTGGTACATTATCATATTTTATATTATGAGGGTTTCTCCAATTCATTAAAGGAGATATTTGAGAGGAAATACCCCAAACTTCCTTTCAAAGAACTAGCACAATTGAAGCAAGTAGGAACTCCTGAAGCATATACGTTAGAATTTGAAAATATTCCAGTAATTATTTATAATGTGTCTATGGCTAGATTAGTTTTAATATTTACTGAAGGATTGACATAACCTTTGAGAGGGCTCATGAAATCCCACAAGCCATCCACATTGAAGGATGCCATGAATTTGACAAGATATTTGCAGAATGTGTTACCAAGAACCAAATACCCCCGAAGCCAAATTTCCCTTCCAAGTTCAAGGAAGGTAAGAAACCATGGAAAAAGGACTCCTATACCAAAGAAAATAAAGAAGTATCAGGAAAATAATAACTTAGAATAAATAATCTATGTTTCACATGCCAACAACCTTGGGTTCTAGGACATAAATTTGACAAGGGGAAGGCACACTACATTGAATTTTTCTCTAAATATGATAAAGAGGGGGAGGAGGAGGAAGAATCACAACTTATAGCCCAAGAATATGGGTATGAAACAACATAATAAGAACAACCCACTCCTAATACAAGAAAAAATGGAGTACTCTTAGGTGTACCTAGGTTCCACACCTTGAGGCTCAAGGGTAACATACAAGGCCAAAAGGTCACGATTCTAGTGGATGGTGGATCCACTCATAAATTCATAGATGCAGAGTTGATAGAGAGGATAAAGTTACAATATGAAAATCTTGGTGGTTTCACAGTCATCCTTCCAGGTAACAATTCTATGGACTACACTAAATGGATTCCCAAGCTTCAAGTTACTATACGAAATCAAACTATCACTGGAATTTTTTATGTAGTGAATGTGGCTGATACAAATGTGGTTTTTGGAGTAAAATGGTTGTATTATTTAAGGGAGAATACAGTGAAATATCAAGTCCCTAAAATGAGGTTCAAAAATTTGGAATGGAAAACCATCTTGTTGAGGGGAATGCACACTTACCCAAATGAAGTGGTGTCCTCTCACAGCATGAGGTCTATCTTGAGGCACGAAGACATAGAATGGGCTACTGAATGTTTAAATACATCTCCTAAACCTTATTTTGAAGGTTTCCAAACATCCTAAGGAGATAGAGAAACTATTGAGTAAGTATGAGAGGGTTTTTGGAGACCTTCCCCCATGAAGACCACTAGACAGAGAGGTGGAGCATATAATTGAGTTAGAGATAGGAACACAACCTATCAAAATGAAGCCCTATAGACACTGTTATAGTTGATTTCACCACTCCAGGTGAATCACACTTTGTATGGCCTTCCCCTGTCCCACTGCAGACTCCTTAGACCCCATGGACCATTTTTTGTCCTTTAATGTTTCCTTGATCATCCCTAAAAAAATGTGAAAAATGATACACACGACTTTTAAACCTATAAGCACGTATATATGCAGGTTTGAACACTAAAACCACGTACATCAAGATGTGTACAAAATACAAATCCTTTTGGAGTTTTCCTTGACATGGATCCGGCTCATTTGACTCCTGGCCTTCCATATGCCTTGAGATCACTCGGATTCGACCTTTCATTACCGCTTTGAAAAAATATATAAGGAACCCATTGGTACATTGAAGGCATAAGACAGAATTGAGAGCAAAGAAACTATAGTCCATTGTTGCTGGAACTTATGCTTGAGTTTGCATCCCTTTGTCCCTTGGAGCACTGTTGTGTTCTTCCCAAGCTTGCCTTTTTCTTGTGAGCTTGCTATCGAGAGATGGAGGATTGAAGTGGTGGAGGCCCAAGTGGGGGATTTAGTTTCTATGGTTCGCAGACGTGCCATCAAAGGTTGTATCTTGTAATATCTAATTTATATTAATATAAATATCTTTTCCTGTCCAATAATGTGTGTTTGAATGAATATTTTATCCATTGGATTATGTCAAATGCTTATACATTATTGATTATTTATGCTAGATTAGATCTAACACCATGATATAAAGAATGCTTGTATTGTTTACTTGTTGTTGAGGAAGTAATCTATCAATTCAAGCTGAAGTTGGAGAGCTCAACGGGGATCTACTTCAACCGTCCGGAATAAGGTACGAGGTCTGATCCTTTAGTGTTAGACATTTAATTTCTATTGCATATTGGAAAGGATTGATTTTTGGAGTCAAGCTATCTGTTGTGGTACCCCAAGCCATAGAAATTTATCTCCGTAATAGACACCACAAAATGATTTGATATTAGATTGAGGAGGCCATTAAATAACTCTTCGTGTTGGGTCTCATAAGGCCTAGTTCCAACCCATATGCATCTTCAGTTGTTATGGTAAAGAAAAAGGATGGAAATTTTAGGATGTGCATTGATTTTAGAGCATTAAATAAGAAAAAAGTGAAGAATAGATATCCCATCCCAAGGATTAATGAGCTCATGGATTAGCTCCATGGATCCAAGTTCTTCTCAAAGATTGACCTTAGATCTGGTTATCATCAAATTCGAATGAAGGAATAAGACATACCAAAGACTATTTTTAGATGCCACTATGGTCACTCTGAGTTTGTTTCCATGCCCTTTGGTTTGAAAAATTCACCTGCCACATTTTATTAATTTCACACAGTGATCTAGGGACTAAACACAAGTCTCATCAAATATTAATAACAATAAGTCATGAAAATGGTGTAATAGGGCTACAGAATGAGTACCCGCTCTGTATATTCACACAAAGAATGAGTAATTACATTACAATATCATGTTGCAAGCATAAATGGCAAAGCAATTCGAATTCCTAATGAGGTCATTCGAATTGAATGAGTGAGTCTATCTTAACTGAATGTAAGCCAGTGACAGTCAACACTCAAGTTAACCACTGATCAAAACCCTAATTTACTCAACTGAGCCCTAATTGAAGTCGAAGTGCAATAAATGACTGAGTCTAACTGAAATTATGTCAGACACATGTCACAGTAATCCAACCATCAAGTGGTAGTGCATCAATGAATCCAATGAACCCCAATGAGGTTAGCTGAAGTGTAACTGAACATTAGAAGTGGTTGGAGGTGCCCCTGTTGACTCCAGTTCATTAAATAATCATTAAATAATCAATTTAATGAAGGAAGGTGCCTTCACTTCTCTATTTAACTGATTGTAACCATCAGTTACCAATATGGCACATTAATGACACTCAGATCACCCTCGGAGTTCTCTGGTTAGCCTCCCCGAATGTAGGAGAAGGCTTATTTAGCCTCCTTTACTGAAGGTAGGCATGGATGTGATCTAGATGATGTCATATAGTGCTCCTATGATGTTAATTAAGTCAATAATACTCAGGATAGTGGTTTAACTAGGCCAAATTGACCAAAATGAGTGTGTAAGGAGGAGTTAGAAAACATAAAATGCATAAAAATGCTAGGGCCCCGACAACTAAGGCCATAGGTCACCCTATACAATGCTGAAACTGAAACATTTCTAAAAAACAAACTAAGTGAGGAAAAGAGGGAAAACCCAGTGGGAAAACCCCCCCTCAAGATAAACACTAAAAGTAGTCTAAATCACCCTAATGAACTCACCCCCAATAGTGAATGGAGGTAAGTGAACTTATTTTCTAAAAATATCTAGGTGAAGATGTCTGCAATCTGCTCCTAAGTAGGGTAGTATTGCAGAAAGATGGTCATGTCATGCACTATCTCCCTGATATAGTGCATGTGGATATCTACATGCTTCATCCTCTGCCTGGTAACTGGATCTGTGGATATATTAATAGCACTCTGATTGTCACAAAATAGGATAGTGGACAAAGTAATACCAAGATCAAACTCTGAAAGAATGCCTTGCAACCAAACTTCTTGGATGCAAGCATGCACTACTCCTCGATACTCGGCCTCTGCTGAAGATAATTCTATGGAAGCATGCTTTTTGCTAGACCATAAAATGGGGCCACCACCAAACATGAATACATATCCAAAAGTATACTTTTGATCAATAGAATCACCCGCCCAATCAGAATCTATGTATCCAACCAGCTCTAGCTCGGAGTCTGCACCATAGTGAATGCCGTAGGTCCTGGTTCCCTGAATATACTAGAGGATCATCTTGGATTCCTTCCAATGAATATAATGAGGCTGATGCATATATATTGATACATCAATCATGGCATAACAGATATCAGGCTGAGAATGTGTCAAGTACAACAAGCTACCAATTAGTTGTCGATAGATAGTGCAGTCCATGGGAGGTGTGCTTTTTCCTTCTTCAAGGCTGATCCCTGAAAGGAAAGGGAATGGTGCAGGAATAAATTCAGCCATGCTAAACTTTAATAACAGGTATTATATGTATTTTTACTTATTGACCATTATCCCATCATAATTTTGCTCAATTTTGAGCCCCAAATTTTTTTTAGGAGCCCCAAATCACTCATTTCAAAGGGATTGTGGAGAGCAGTTTTGATGGATGAAATGGAAGCAACTGTGATACCTATGATCAGTAAGTCATCAAAATATAAAACAATAATGATTCAATTACCATCAAATTTATGTATATACACATTTGTATCTGATCTACACCTTTGTAATTTTTGCAAGAGAAGGAAGGCATCCATCTTGGAATACCACTCTCTTGGGGCCTGTTTTAACCCGTATAGTGACTTCTTTAGCTTGAAAACCAAATATGGATCAGTGATGTAGCCCTCAGGCTGCTTCATGTATATCTCCTCATGAATATCTCCATGCATAAAGTCTGACTTAACATCCATATGATGCACTTCCCAGTGCTTAGATGCTGAAATTGCAAAAACTAGTCGGATGGAGTCCATTTTTGCAACCGGTGCAAAGGTCTCATGGTAGTCCAAACCTTGGACTTGAGAGAAACCTTTAGACACCAGAATTGCCTTATATTTGTAGGTTCTTCCATTAGCATAAAAATTGGTCCAAAACACCCACTTGCATTGAACCAATTTCCTTCCCATAGGAAGAGAAACTAGCTCCCAAGTAGTGTTTTTCTGAAGAGAATTCATCTCTTCATCCATGGCAACTTGCCATCTCAGATCCTTCTGAGCATGGTAGTAGGATTTTGGTTCTGAAATAATAATCAAATATCAATTTTTAGACAGGAAATTATTAGGACAAGAGAGTGCAATACCTACTCTTTGGAAATCAGACCGGGTTCTCCTTGGATCATCCAGATTTCCAATGTTATCTCCTGCGAAGGAGAGTGTATGTCGGGCCCATGTGGGAAGATGATTTTCTACTTCAGGTTCTGATTCACCATATGATGTTTCTTGGAAACTGATATCTGAAATCAAAGGATCCAACTCAAGTTCATCACCCCCAATTTCATCATCCAAATATTCAGTAGAATAGGAAGCAAATTCAACAGTTTTCTCCTTCACTAGTTCCACCTCCTGAAGAGGCTCATCGAACTTGACACTTCTCTCAACGATGATCTATTTTGTTTTGATATCTAGTAGCTTGAAACCTCTTGATTCATCAGGATACCCAATAAACAGACATTCTATGTTTTGCGGTTGCAAAGGCCATCTTTTATCAAGTGGAAACCGGGCCCATGCAGTGAACCCAAACACCCTCAGGTTCGACACATCTGGCTTGTGTCCGAAGTATGCTTCAAAAGGGGTATTCCCTTTCACAGATGAGTGTGGAACCCTATTCTAAATGTATTCTACAACATGCATGGATTCATCCTATTACCCCTTCAAATGCATTCTGCATTTTGAGTGCTTAAAACACTATTTACAGGAGCAAAGCGGAAATGAGGAGCAGCAGAAAGAAGACAAGAAAAGGCCGCTACAATAATGCAATCTCTGTACAGAGTTTTTATGAAAATTAAAGCAGCTATTGAAGCTATTTAGAAGGTATTCCATGTGGAAAATCATCCATTTTCCATCATTCATGAATCATTCTTCCATTCTCCCAGGGTATGAGTATTTTCCCCTTTTCTGGTTTATGAAGGAATCTGTGCGAATTCCAGGGTTGTTATACCTGCAATGGCAAGAGAAACCTGTGGAACTGGTGGCTAGTAAGAGCCTGTGAAAGTTGGATACTTGATGTGAATAATATGTGAAGAAAGGAGATAGTTTTAAAAGAAAAAAAATATGGATGGAGTGTCCACAATGGATGAGCAAACACTTTCAAACCTGCAATCTTGTTAATGTTGCTCATGGACAGTTTGAGCCGAGTGTTTCTCCTGCAGGTTATTCCCAGAAGGCAACTAGTATTTTGGGCTCTTTTTTCCCGCACTGAAGAGCACTGGTAAGAAATAATATCCATAAAGGATTGCTGATCAAAGAAAGGGAATATCTTCTTTGTGTTGTATAGGGCAGCGGAAGAGAGTGCCATGGCTGATTGATGGCTAGATGAGAGCCTACATCGCTTTGAAGTGAACAGATTGGTTATATCAAGAGTGCAATGGGTTGGGTCAGTGAGAATAAAGTCCCCAGGAGCTTCTTTCACCTTGTTGTTATCATAGTCTGGCTTGGGTATATCAATTTATAATCCATAACTAATTGTTATGGTTTGGACAGTAAATTGCTTCTCAACAACCAATTTGCTCCTGTGAAATTTTGAAGGAGCTTATACACCCACAGTTTAAGATTGATGGGAAGAGGAGCATGTATTCCATAGACAAGTTCGAAGGTGCTACTGCTCTTGCATGTTGCTAATTTCCTACGTGTTCGCTTGGGGATAATACTTGGTTGAGTGGGACAAGATAATACTGAGGTGGGCACGGAACTCGATTAACTCAACGGCTCTAAAAGAAACTGCATTTTCTATTTTGATCTTATCTGAAACTTCAAAATGAGTTAAAATCTGGATTTCAAAAAAATTAATGATCACAGAACTTGTGCACTCCTGGTGGGATAGTTTCTACCCACCTTGTGAAATAATATGTGGTAGTAAGTATCCACTTGTATCCAATTATTTAAGTCTCATGCATATTTCCAATGAATTCTAAGGCCCATTTCTGGAAGGGTGCTTCAACCACTACAAGCTGCGAAGGAAATGCTGCTTGTCGCTTCTTCCTTCCAAACAGTTTACAAGGTTCACAAGACCTCATCATTTTGTGCATATAAGCAAACAAACTCGGCCACTAGTATCCCGATTTGAGGATTTTATGGGGTAATGCAATATCCTCCACATCGAGTTTTTTACGGAGCTTCTCATGATTAGTTTGTGGTTGTCCATTGAGCACCATATGATTGCAGTGATGGTTTTATGAAACACATGAAGCAAGGCCACAACCTATGGTTCAGAGAAGAGTATTATCTATCATTTACATGCCAAATTGCAGCACGTATCTTTCCTCATGGCCGCTGATGGAAGTCCCACTGTGTCAGGCCATCAACTATCACCACCATCTAGGCACTGTAATCAATGGGTTGAAATTCATCCAATGACAGTTGTTTTGGGTATCTGCGATGTGAATTTGGAGTGGCCACCATTTAATTGGAGATCGATTGGGTTTGATTGTCACTTGAACTGTGACTTACATACTATCCACCATCAACAGTAGAGTTCTAAAGGAGTTCCACGATGCACCTAAATGACCGTGGACTCGTTGGACCCAACTGGCAGTTAATTAACCTATCACTGTCATTTTTTAAAAAATAAACACAAAACTGGAGGTTAAATCGCTTGGTGAATCTATCAGGTTCCTAGATCTCAGCTCGGAGTTATGTTAATTGATTGCATGGGTTTGCTGCAGTTTGCAATGTGTCACAACATAAAAAATCATTTTCGCCATCTGAAGAAATCGTCAGTGGCAAAGACGTGGAGCTGGAATGGCATCTCAATTGGCAGCCAATTAACCAGCTCATAAGTTTAAATCTTGTCTCAACTAATAGTCATGGAGAGGCCCCACCCACCTGCGACAGCCAGGGAGTTCAAAATTGAGCATCACGGGCGTTCAGGGGTAACAGGAAAAGATCATGTGCTTTGTATGGTGGATTTCACAGATTCCTAAGGCTTGAATTATGGTTCAAACTTTAGATTATCACCATATGAAGCTGCTCCTAAATCCATGTCCACCAACATTACTAGTGATCGATCTCTATGGCCACGTGGAGCTGCCATCAACCCACAGTCTCATTAAAGGCTGATTGAAAGAGATTGTCTATTGAAAAACTTAGTTTGGTTTGACATCCACGCTGCAGTCCCAATTTTGTAAAACCATTACATCACCGTTTGAACTGCTGTTCGAGTTATCGTTGACTCAAGTACTAAAGAAATTCGATGATATGGTGGATCCTTTCTTGGAGCTGTTGGAGCACCTCTACTACGTGGCTGATTGACAGTATCTTTTTTCTATGGCTAAGACAGCCACCTATTGATTCATGCGTTGGCAGCTTATTAGATATTTGGATGAGTTGTTTTTCTATTTTTTTTAGCAACTTTGGGTTAATAGGGAGGATTCACTCTAGTCATCTTAGAGTTTAGTTGATAAAAAGTGGATCTAGGGTCCCACTTTTCTTTTTCTTTTTTTATTATTTTTGATGAGAGGCTTTTTGGATCTATAAAAGAAGCAAGGCTTCTTCATTGTAATGGTGGAATTTTTTTGGGCTGGGAGGATTTTTCCCCAGAGTTAATAAAAAAATTAATTGTTGAGTTTTTGGACATGTTGGGGTTTTCATTGGTAATCTTGTGTTTTCATAAGTTGTAGACTATGCCGGCATAGAAGGCTAACAATATAGCACGTTGGGAAAGCATTTGCGGCTTCCAAGTTGCTTATTGCCATTACGTTCTTGGAGGTCTGGGAGTAATGGAAAGTAGTCAGTTATACTACCATTCTCCTGGCCTCTGATTATGGAGCGGACCAGCCTGATCTCCCTTCTGCAAAATGCAAAGCCTTTCTGAGTCCCCTTCTGACTTCACTCACCCTTCTGATACTGGCACTGGCCTTTCCCTTGAGGACTGATCCTCCCTTCCCTTCCTGCCCATCAATCCGACTTATCTTCCTTTCTGCTACCTGAGTTTCTCTAAGGCAGACTCTTCAGATCACCCTGCCCCTCAGCTGCACCTGCCTTAGAGATCCGAACTTAGGGAAACCCCCCTAGAGCTGGAGAAGAGCCAGCTTGAAGCGAGGAGAGAGAAGGTGTGGTGACATTAGCATCTCTTGAGAGAGGTTGTCACCGGGACGACGCGCCCGCGGCTTGGGCTTTCGGCACCCGCGTGCGAGTTTCGGGCGACAACATTTTGGCGCCATTGCCAGGGACAAAGTCCAGTTCTTGGATTTTGAATACCATGCTTCATTGACATCTGTGAGAGATTACATCGCAGATTATTCCTCTCACATGGCGAATCCACGAAGGGATAGAGCCCTTGTCCTTTTACATATTTGAATATCTGATTGGGTGTAGAGGTGATCACACTCATTGGAAGGATTTCAAGCTCAGTTTGGCGACTCCACAAGTTTAGTATGAGGTATGATTTAACGCATCTTTTCAAATTAAGTACCACATTATCTGATTTATGGAAGAACCATGGGATATGTGGCACAACGCTTACGGCCCACTGGACTTCTCTAAGGTCCATGGATTTCCTAGTGAGTGCTACGACCCTCAGATACATGATATTCTTCCCAAATTTCATGGAAATGATGGTGCTTCAGCCACCCATCACATTACCTCTTTCTGCAAACTGATGGCTGATGTTCATGTTCATCATGAGGATGAAATTATGATCGTTTTTTCCATAACTTTGGTAAATGATGCAATGACCTGGTTCAATGGCTTGTTGGATAAATCCATAGATTCAGTGCCAAATTTTTTCGAGAGGTTTCTCCTCCGCTGGCATGATGGGACAGTAGATGAGATTGAGCAGCTTGCTAAAAGATATGATGCTCTCATCCCTAGGGTCCATGTCAAATTTGAGGAAGATATTCATGAAGAACAAACCATGGAAGATCTGGTTGATGAAGTAGTACAAGAACCTTTGGTCGAAGACATTACTGAAGAGATCCCGGATATGGCTGAAATAGAAGATGTGAAGCTGCCCCAAGTTTGTGTACAGTTTCATGATGAAAAGATGGATCTGCCCCAAGTTCCTGAACAACTTCACACTGAAGATGTGGACTTGTCTCAAGTTCATCATATTGAAGGTAATGATGTTGTTTCTGCAGATCAGCTTGAGCAGTTTGACAATGAAGGGCTGTATGTGAGCCCTATCAACTAGTGGATAGAGTCTTCTTGTGCACGGTTTGACTCTTACTGGTATAACTTCTTTTTTCCTAACAATCTGATGTTACAATTTAGCTTCATTCATGAGCAGATTGCAAGGCATAGTTATCTTATGATGAATATACTCATGTTTCTTTCACTGACCAAGTTCAGAAAAAGGAAATTTGGCATAGTAAAGATGCTTGAATGGCTCCATTGGTTGTATGCATATACTTAACAGTTTCTAGATTCATGTTAATTTAGGTAGGTAGGAAGAAATAAGCTCTTACAGCATTTATATTTTCAGCATGTTCTTATTTGTTTTGTAATAAAGTACGGGATGTGAATGAAGCCATCCCATTACACTTTTCTTTCAAATTGGTCTACGAATACTCAGAGAAGATGACGTTCGCATGTGCTCTTTCCAAGAGCACACGTCCCCCATGGAGCCAGATGTTACCCCTCCGAATGCATTCTGCACTTTGAGTGCTTAAAACACTATTTACAGGAGCAAAGCGAAAATGAGGAGCAGCAGAAAGAATACAAGAAAAGGCCGCTACAAGAATACAATCTCTGTACAGAGTTTTTTATGAAAATTAAAGCAACTATTGAAGCTATTCAGAAGGTATGCCGTGTGGAAAATCATCCATTTGACATCATTCATGAATCACGCTTCCATTCTCCCAAGGTATGAGTGTTTTCCCCTTTTCTGGTTTATGAAGGAACCTGTGCGAATTCCAGGGTTGTTATACTTGTAATGGCAAGAGAAACCTGTGGAACTGGTGGCTAGTAAGAGCCTTTGAAAGTTGGATACTTGATGTGAAGAATATGTGAGGAAAGGAGATAGTTTTAAAAGAAAAAAAATATGGATGGAGTGTCCACAATGGCTGAGCAAACACTTTCAAACCTGCAATCTTGTTAATGTTTCTCATGGACAATTTGAGCCGAGTGTTTCTCCTGCAGGTTATTCCCAGAAGGAAACTAGTAGTTTGGGCTCTTTTGCCTGCACTGAAGAGCACTGGCAAGAAATAAGATCCATAAAGGATTACTGAAAAAATAAAGGGAAGATCTTCTTTGTGTTGTATAGGGCAGTGGAAGAGAGTGCCATGGCTGATTGATGGCTAGATGAGAGCCTATATCGCTTTGAAGTGAACAGATTGGTTATATCAAAAGTGCAATGGGTTGGGTCAGTGAGAATAAAGTCCCC
Source organism: Pseudotsuga menziesii (assembly GCA_001517045.1). NCBI lineage: Eukaryota > Viridiplantae > Streptophyta > Pinopsida > Pinales > Pinaceae > Pseudotsuga > Pseudotsuga menziesii. Next base: position 301,376 of record LPNX010859796.1, read on the forward strand.
AGGAGCTTAAGTTCACCTTGTTGTTATCATAGTTTGGCTTGGGTATATCAATTTATAATCCATAACTAATTGTTATGTTCTGGATAGTAAATTGCTTCTCAACAACCAGTTTTCTTTTGTGAAATTTTGAAGGAGCTTATACACCCACAGTTTAAGATTGATGGGAAGAGAAGCATGTATTCCATAGACAAGTTCGAAGGTGATATTGCTCTTGCATGTTGCTAATTTCCTGCGTGTTCGCTTGGGGATAATACTTGGTTAAGTGGGACAAGATAATACTAAGGTGGGAATGGAACTCGATTAACTCAACGGCTCTAAAAGCAACTGCATTTTCTATTTTAATCTTATCCGAAACTTCAAAATGAGTTAAAATCTGGATTTCAATAAAATTAATGATCATAGAACATGTGCACTCCTGGTGGGATAGTTTCTACCCACCTTGTGAAATAATATGTGGTAGTAAGTATCCACTTGTATCCAATTCTTTAAGTCTCATGCATTTTTCCAATGAAGTCTAAGGCCCATTGTTGGAAGGGTGCTTCAACCACTGTAGGATGCAAAGGAAATGCTGCTTGTCGCTTCTTCCTTCCAAACAGTTTACAAGGTTCACAAGACCTCATCATTTTGTGCATATAAGCAAACAAACTCGGCCACTAGTATCCCGATCTGAGGATTTTGGGGGTATGGATTTTGCTGCAATATCCTCCACATCGGATTTTTTCCAGAGCTTCTCACGATTAGTTTGTGGTTGTCCATTGAGCACCATATGATTGCAACGGCGGTTTTATGAAACACATGAAGCAAGGCCACAACCTATAGTTCAGAGAAGAGTATTATCTGTCATTTACATGCCAAATTGCAGCACGTATCTTTCCTCATGGCCGCCGATGGAATTTCCATTGTGTCAGGCCATCAACTATCACCACCATCTAGCCACTGTAATCAATGGGTTGAAATTCATCCATTGACAGTTGTTTTGGGTATTTGCGATGCAAATTTGGAGTGGCCACCATTTAATTGGAGATCAATTGGGTTCGAGTGTCACTTGAACCGTGACTTACGTACTATCCATCATCAACAGCAAAGTTCTAAAGGAGTTCCACGATGCAGCTAAATGATCGTGGAGTTGTTGGACCCGACTGGCAGTTAATTACCCTATTACTCTGATTCTTGGGTAATTGTCATGGTTGGTGTCTTTTTTTAAAATGTAAACACAAAACTGGAGGTTAAATCGCTTGGAGAATCTATTAGGTGCCTAGATCTCGGCTCGGAGTTATGTTAATTGATTGCACGGGTTCGCTGCAGTTTGCAATGTGTCACAGCATAAAAAATCATTTTCGCCATCTGAAGAAAGCGTCATTGGCAAAGACGTGGAGCTGGAATGGCATTTCAATTGGCAGCCAATTACCCAACTCGCAGGTTTAAATATTCTCTCGACTGACAGTCATGGAGAGGCCCCACCCACCTGCGATAGCCAGGGAGTTCAAAATTGAGCATCGTAGGCGTTCAGGGGTAACAGGCAAAGATCTTGTGCTTTGTATGGCAAATTTCACAGATTCCTAAGGCCTGAATTATGGTTCACACTTTAGATTATCACCGTATGAAGCTACTCCTAAATCTATGTCCACCAACATTACTAGTGACCGATCTCTATGGCCACGTGGAGCTGCCAGCAACCCACAGTCTCATTGATGGCTGATTGAAAGAGACCGTCCGTTGAAAAACTGATTTTGGTTTGACATCCACACTACAGTCCCGATTTTGCAAAACCATTACATCACCATTTGAACTACTGTTTGAGTTATCGTTGACTCAAGTACTAAATAAATTCAATGATATGGTGGATCCTTTCTGGAAGCTATTGGAGCACCTCTACTACATGGCTGATTGACAATATATTTTTTCTATGGCTAAGACAGCCACCTATTGATTCATGCGTTGGCAACTTATTAGATATTTGGATGAGTTGTTTTTCTATTTTTTTTAGCAACTTTGGGTTAATAGGGAGGATTCACTCTAGTCATCTTAGAGTTTAGTTGATAAAAAGTGGATCTAGGGTCCCACTTTTTTTTTCTTTCTTTATTTTATTATTTTTGATGAGAGGCTTTTTGGCTCTAAAAAAGAAGCAAGGCTTCTTCATTGTAATGGTGGAAATTTTTTGGGCTGGGAGGATTTTTCCCTAGAGTTAATAAAGAAATTCATTGTTGATTTTTTGGACATGTTGGGTTTTTCAATGTTAATCTTTTGTTTTCATAAGTTGTAGACTATGCCGGCATAGAAGGCTAACAATCTAGCACGTTGGGCAAGCATTTGCGGCTGCCAAGTTTCTTGTCGCCGTTACCTTCTTGGAGTTCTGGGAGTAATGGAAAGTAGTCAGTTATACTACCATTCTCCTGGCCTCTAATTATGGAGTGGACCAGCCTGATCTCCCTTCTGCAAAACACAAAGCCTTTCTGAGTCCCCTTCTGACTCCATTCACCCTTCTGATACTGGCACTGGCCTTTCCCTCGAGGACTGATCCTCCCTTCCCTTCCTACCCATCAATCCAACTTATCTTCCTTTCTGCTACCCGATTTTCTCTAAGGCATCCTCTTCAAATCACCCTGCGCTCAGCTGCACCTGCCTTAGAGATCTGAACTCAGGGAAACCCCCCTAGAGCTGGAGAAGAGCCAGCTTGAAGCAAGGAGAGAGAAGGTGTGGTGACATTGGCCTCTCTCTCGAGAGGTTGTCTCCAGGCTAGTGCACCCATGGCTTGGGATTTCAGCACCCGCATGCCAATTTCGGGCGACAACACATCCCACAAATTTGCAGCCAACTTCTTTGATTCCAACATACAGGTGGTCATCTCCTTGAGAGACCGATTCTTCCTTTCTGCTACTTCGTTCTGTTGGGGAGTATAGGGAATTGAATGTTGGAATTGAATACCACTTTGGGAGAATATGTGAAGAAACTCATTACTGGGATACTCCTCTCTATTATTATATCTCAATATCTTGATCTTAAGCCTTGAGGATTTCTCGATCAAGGCCTTCAGTTCAGAAAATTTTTCACATACTTCAGACCCATGTGTACCTTGAAAAATCATCAATAAAAGTTAGAAGATACCTTGATCCATTCTTGGATGTGATAGGCATTATACCACTGACATCAGAATGTATTATCCCTAATATACATGTAGCTCAGTTCGCCTTCGCCCAATCGAACTTGTGCTCAGGGTGTTTTCCAACCACACAGCCCTTGCAATTTCTAGTGGTTGCCTTGATGACCGAGAGGCCTTCAACCATGGTTTTTTTCTATAATTGCTGCAAATATTTGAAATTTAGATGGCCAAACCTTTCATGCCACAAACTACTAACTTCATTTCCATGAGTTAGTAGAGCAGTGGGCTTTGCATCCGCCACAAAGTGAGAGAACTCATAGGATTTTGCATGATGGTTTGCAAGGCCTTTAGCAATGAGTTTCCCGGATGCAAGTTCCATTATATCAACATCATTTGGGATGAAATAAACTCTATTAGGCACTCCTATATGTGTCATATGATAGAAACTAAGGAGATTTGATGCCAGAGATGGTACATACAAAACATTTGAAAAATAGCCATTCTCAAGATTAACCGTACCTTGTCCTTCTAAAATGATGGTGGAGTCATCTCCCATGTGGATGGGGATGGATTTTCCAGTCTCCAAGGATGAAAAGGAGTCTCCTTCAGCCATCATGTGGTTCGAAGATCCAGAATCAATCAAGAGTGCTTTGGACTTTGAAGTGATTGACATGAGGGCATGACCTTTTTCATGTTGTGGTTCCTGATCTTGTTGATCTCTCCTCTGAAATATTTCTGGAAGATTGATGTGATTTCTCTCAAGGAGAGAGGTAGCTTCATCAAGGTTTTTCTTCATGCCGACATGTTTAGGGTGGAATCCCTTCCCGTAGTATGAACACTTGAATTTTTCCTTTCCATGATGCCCTTTCCCTTTTTTCTTCTTTAAGCTGGAAGACTCATCATGCTGTTGGTTTTCAACTTTGGGATTAGGAGATTTGAATTTAGTTTTTGGGTTCTTTTGCTTCTTTCCTTTACCCTTCAGATATTTGGGCTCCGATACATGGATGGCTTGATCATGGGAGGATCTGATGATCCCCATCTGGACAATATTATCATGTTCACTTGTTAAGGGACTCAATGAAGGAATTGAGTGTAGGAATCTTCCATCTAGGGGTTGTGAGCTTCCCCGCATGGAATGTAGAGACAAAAACTAAATAATCAGCTCCAAGTTTTGAGAGTATGGTGAGGATGAGTTGATCATCCACCTTCTCCACTTTGGATTGCTTCAAGAGTAAGACAGTGTGCTTGAACTTTGTGAAAAAGTAATTCAAGGTCTCGAAATTGGAAGGATGGAGAGAAATCAATTCATTTTTGAGTTGGTAAACTCTCAAATCATCTTGCTTTCCATATAGAGTTTCCAATTTCTCCCAAATTTCCTTTGGAGTCTTCATTCCTGAAAGATGGAAAATAATATCCCAGGAAATAGAGAGGCACAAGAATTCGAATGCTTCATCCTTATTATTCAAGAATATTGATTTGTCTATAGCAGTACCAGGCTCAACCACTGATCAAAACAATAATTTACTCAACTGAGCCCTAACTAAAGTCGAAGTGCAATAAATGACTAAGTCTAACTAAAATCAGGTCAAACACATGTCATAGAAACCCAACCATCAAGTGATAGCACATCAATGACTCCAATGAACCTCGATGAGTTTAACTGAAGTGTAACTGAACATCAAAAGTGGTTGGAGGTGCCCCTGTTGACTCCATTTCATTAAATAATCATTAAATAATCAATTTAATGAAGGAAGGCACCTTCAGTGCTCTGTTTAACTGATTGTAACCATCAGTTAGCAATATGGTACATTAATGACGCTCAGATCACCCCTGGAGTGCTCCAGTTAGCCTCTCCGAATGTAGGGGAAGGCTAATTTATCCTCCTTGACTGAAGGTAGACATGGATGTGATATAGTTGATGTCATATAGTGCTCCTTTGATGTTAATTTAGTCAAAATACTTAGGATAGTGGTTTAACTAGGCCAAATTGACCAAAATGAGTGTGTAAGGTGGTAAATCTCTCCAACACCCCCTGTTAAGCTATAATCAGGAGGAGTTAGAAAACATAAAATGAATAAAAATGCTAGGGCCCCAGTAAATAAGGCCATAGGTCACCCTGTACAATTCTGAAACTGAAACAATGCTCAAAAACAAACTAACTGAGGAAAAGAGTGAAAACCTAGTGGGAAAAAACCCCCCTTAAGTTGAACACTGAAAGTAGTCTAAATCACCTGTTAGTTTTTCAACATTTAGTGCTAGCATTATGTTAGGATCTTTACTGAGAGAATAACAAGTACAGCAATAAAAACACAAGAGACAATGAACACAATGTTTTTGATCGAGGAAACCGTAAATGGAGAAAACCCCACAACTTCCTCAAAGATAGAATCACCACAAGATGTAAGACCCCAAAATAGTAAGATGCACTCCCAACAGCAATAGTCTTCTTCTTCTATCTAGTCCCAGTATTTCCTTCCTCACTAATGCGCCACACTTGAGTGAGTGAGTGATGTGTAGTACAAGTGATAAATAGAGAGACTCTCACTCTCTATTTATATTCTTCCGTTCACTTGAAGTGCACTTAATCATGTTGGCCCAACTTAACAATTACTTACTAGAGCCTACACCTTAATGAGTGTATAATAACTCTAGTGCCCCAAAACTGTGGGAAATTCCACAATGACTTGACAAGACTTGTTTACATTATTAATCCTCCCGATCGAAACATCGGGGAATGACAACATGACTCAAATACATAATAGAAACATCCCGGAATAAACATCGGGTTACAATATATAAGATACATAAAAGAATACATTCCGAAGTTACATATACATCAACACTCCCTCTTAACTAGGAAGGTATTCTTTCAACACAATTTTCAGCACTGGTCTTCTTCTCTGGATCAACTAGATCATTTTTGTCTTCAAGTCATCTTTGTCTTCAAGTCATCTTCATTTTCAAGTCAACTTCATTATCGGATCTGGATCATCTCTCGATCTAGATCATCATAGAACATCATCACTGGATCTGGATCATCACTCAATCTAGATCATCATCACTGAACTGGATCTGGATCATCACTCGATCTGGATCTGGATCTAGATCATCTCTCGATCTGGATCATTACTGCTGGATCTAGATCATCACTCAATCTGGATCTCTCGGAGTCATCATAACTGGATCTGGATCATAGCTCAATCTGGATCATCTCTGGTCATCATCATGTGTGTACTACCTCATCATAGGAAATTCTACAGAGCCAGCCCTTTTTCATGCTAGTTGTAGGCCTAGCCACCAGGTAGGTCTTCGCCCAGCACTTACATCTGACCTACTCGTCAGAAAGGCACACCCAGCACTCACATCTGATCATGTAGTAAACTACAATCACATCAGAAAGGCCCAGCACTCACATTCACCAGCATGGTAGGCACATCAACTACCATCTGTGAAATGGCTATACACTTATATCTGACCTACGCATCAGAAAGGCACACTTCCATCCAGGTGGGAACACATCCTACTCACAGTGATGAAAGGTTTCCACACTTTCACCTAGGCTGGAATTGCATCCTGCTCATAATGATGGAAGACTTCTATCCATGCGGAAACACATCCTACTCACAGTGATGAAAGGTTTCCACACTTTCACCCAGGCTGGAATCGCATCCTGCTCATAGTGATAGAAGATTTATGCACTTACATCTGAGCTACTCGTCAGAAGGGCATGCACTCACATATGACCTGGTAGGAATTGAATCCTACACCCTCGTCAGAATGGCCCCCAGTCCTAAACTAAGCTACCTGGTAACTGACCAAGTGCCTCCACTCTCCCGGAGAGTGGCAGTTGCCCTTACATCTGTCCTACTCGACAGAATGGCAAGCACTCACATCTGACATGGGAGGAACTTAATCCTTTAGCCATGAACAGAATGGCTCAGCCCTTACATCTGACCTGCTCGTCAGAATGTCTCTCTCAGTCCCAAACTGAGTGTTCCTGGTAACTGACCAGCTGCCTCCATTCCTAGAATGGTAGTCAGGACTCATATCTGACATGGAAGGAACCAAATCCTCTCACCATGAAAGAATGGCTCAGCCCTTACATCTGACCATGGAAGGAACCAATCCTCTCACCATGTCAGAATGGCTATGGGTCTCATCACTTTCTCTTGGAAGGAACCTCGATATGGAGCACACCAAGTCTCTCTCTGAAGTACTCGAAATTCAGCCTAGCCAATGGTTTCGTCAATACATCATCTATTTGTTCCTCCGTCACAACATAGTGGAGCTTCACTACTCCTCTCTGTACCATATCCCTGATATAGTGATACTTGATCTCGATATGCTTCGACTTGTCATGGAACACTGGATTCTCTGACAACTTCACGCAACTCTGGTTCTCACAATGTATACAAGTAGCATCCAACTGGAGATCAAATATATCAGACAGTAGCTTTCATAGCCATACTGCCTCACAACTAGCTGAACAAGCTGCGACATACTCTGCTTCAGCTATACTTAGTTCCACACAGGATTTTTTCCTGCTAAACCAAGAGATCACACCTAATCCCATACTGAAGCAACATCCTGAAGTACTCTTCCTATTGATGGCACTGCCTGCCCAATCTGAATCAACATAACCCTCTAGGTTAATCTTCTGATTCGCATCATACTTGAGCCCATAATCAATTGTACCCTTCAGGTACCTCAGAATATGCTTTGCAGCAATCAAGTGAACACTTCTCGTATCTGTCAAGTATTGGCTCAATGTGTTCACAGCAAAGCAAATGTCTAGTCTTGTGTTCGTCAGGTACATCAATGACCCAATCATCTGACAATACATCGTAGCATCAACCAACTCTAATGAAGCATCACTTAATAGCTTCAAGTTCGATGCCATAGGTGTGGCCATAGTCTTGCAGTCCATCATCCCAAATCTCTTCAGGATCTCTACTGCATACTTCCCTTGTCCAAGGAAGATTCCATCTGTACTCTACCACACTTCCATACCTAGAAAGTAATGCATCATCCCCAAGTCCTTCATCTTGTACTCAGTAGCAAGCTTTCTCTTCATATCAGCAATCAACCCATCTGTACCTGTCATAAATAGATCATCTACATATAGTAGAAGTATCACTGGGTTGCCATCTTCAACCTTGTAGTAAAGGTTGGAATCTGCTTTACTTTTGGTAAAGCCCAAACTGGATAGAAAGCTATCAATTCTACTGTACCAGGTCCTGGGTGTATGTTTCAAACCATACAGGGCTTTCTTCAATATACATACATGAGACTTTGTGTCATTTGTCTCAAACCCAAGTGGCTATTCTACATATACTTCCTATTCTACTACACCATTCAAGAAGGCAGTCTTGACATCCATCTGGTGTATCTTCCATTTCATCACTGCATCCAAAGCAAGTACTGATCTGATGGAAGTGTATCTGGCTACAGGTGCAAAGTTCTCTTCATAGTCTACTCCCTCTTTCTGAGAGAATCCTCGAGCTACAAATCTTGCCTTATACTTTTCAATGCTACCGTCCGTAGCATGCTTGATCTTATAGATCCATCTTGAAGTGACAACCGACTTCCCTTTTGGTCTTGGGACAACATCCCAAACATCATTCTTCATGATTGATTGATATTCTTCGATCATAGCATCCTTCCATTCTTTCTGTTCTACCGCCTCTTCATAACTGGAAGGTTCTTTATCAATGAAATCACATAGTAAAGCTACATACCCGGAATTGGATCTAGTCCTCTTTCTTTCTCTGTGATTCTCTTCTGGAGCCCCATATCTTTCCGCACCTTGGATAAGTTCACATACCCAAGCAGGTTTCCTCTTATGAGTATTCTTCTCCACAGGTGGATCTACAGGTCTTTGTGGTTCCTCGAACTCTCGATCTTCTTCTTGAGCTTCTTTGTCCATGATTGTATCATGACTTCTGGGTACTTCTTCTTTCGCTTCTTTAGGTTCTTCAGCAGGTTTCTTTCTGGATTTGTTGTAAGCTGTGCCTTCATCAAATGTCACATCCCTGCTGATGTCAATCTTCTTGTATCCTGGGAAGTAGATTCTGTAAGC